>NW_019379585.1:0-75991 GCF_000648655.2 Copidosoma floridanum
GGTGCCCCGAAGTCCCCTTTTAGTTTCCTTTGCAGGAGTGTTCGGCGTTCCCGAGCCGAGCACCAGCGGCAGACCTCCCGGAGGAGAGGAATCCAGTGGAGAGGGACGAGGAGGAGTAAGTTAGCGAGTTTTGTGAGAGAATTCGGGACGGCTGTTTATTCGGCTGAAAAATTCTCGTTACACACGACTTTCGATATCTCGCAAAAGTCAGTATTTTTTTCGATAATTCTTATACTGCGCATGCGCACAACCATAATTTTATGTAAATTAACGAAAAAAATACTGACTTTTGCGAGATATCGAAAGCCGTAATAGAGCCCCAGGGGTCTGATCGGGCATTCGATATCTCGCTAAAGTAAGCAGTTTTTTCGATAATCCCTATAAAATAGCCAAAAATAACGATAATGCGCTTGGGTAGTTTAGGAATTATCGAAAAAACTGCTTACTTAAGCGAGATATCGAATGCCCCGATCAGCCCCCAGTTTCAGCAAAACACAAACAGTTGGCACACGCTCACGTGGAAAGTGCGAAAGCGTAAGTCAGCAGCAGTAGCAGCGAGGGCTAATGGATGATGGAAGGGAGCTAACGAGAAAATGCCAGCTTCGGTGATCATTCAAAGGCCAGATCGCAAAAACGAAGCCAATGCGCAGTGTAGATAGCCACCCTCTCCGTAACGCTGTATTTACCCACGAGTCAAAGACGAGAGTGACTTACTTACGGTTGAATGTTGACAGTTCCTAAGATGGATGCTGCTTCCTTGTGTACTCCTTCGAGCAGTGACTTGGCGATAGCCGTGTTCGTAGGCGCGAATTCGTCATAACTAGCTATACTTATCTCTAAGGTCGTACTAGGAGCGTCGTGGCGTGTCGATAGATTGTTAGCTGCTTTCCCCGAATATGTACTCGAGTTTTCTCCGTATAGAGTATTGCATCATCTATCAGTACATGGGCAGCAGCGCGGTGGGGCTCTTTCGGTCCAGCGTGAATCGCGATCTGCGCACCACACGTGTGCCGATGGTAAATTAGGTACAAGGGACAGTAGTGGGTGTACAGCGCGACTTGAAATAATTGATGCCCGTAGAGAGAGAGGACACGCAAGGGACGGCAGGGGTGGTGTTCGAGCGCGAATTTTGGCAATTGCTTTGCGGTGACGGTGGACCAGTGTGCGACCGGTGAAAAAGGAAATGAGAAAGGAGGTGACCAGGAGCGGCAATTCAACGCTAGCTGATAAACACGAAACGCCCCGCTCTGACCGCACCCATGAGATCCAGCGAATACTACTACTTTTTGCTACTATTTTGCTGAGTTCATGATGAGCACCAAAACGACTTGAATGACTCTGGTGTGATTTTTAATGATGTTTTCATCCGTATGCACCAATTTTTCTCGCTGCACCTGGAGAGAATATTACTTCAACTGTATACAAAACGAATTGGGGCTTTCATGCTATAAGGTTCAAAAGTATTTTTCCGACCTCGAGCGTTTTTGAGAGGCTAGTGTGCCCTCGGTAGGAAAAATAGGATTCGCCACATAAGTGCCGTCGTCTCCGGGGCTATTTTGCGGCCCAAAGGACCTGCGAAGCACTATATATTGCTGACTTCCAATGTTGTTCGATTGGATCTTTCTTGTTCATTGAGATGTTATTTTCTTCATCGAGTTTTGTACAGTTGTGCTTCATTTAAAAATTAATCATTATTATAAAAACATAAAAAAATATTGAAAAAAAAAAAAATATAAGGTCAATCTTTGTAGTTTGAAAAGATGGTTAGTTATTTTGTAATATTTTCAGTTCAAAGATTTTTGTACGGAATGCACAATTTTTTTTTTTTTTTCATCTAATAAACTTTTTTTTCGATATAATATCAAAACTCATTTTTTTTGTAACGGAAGCCTAATCACGTTCCGCTGGTGAAAATATTTTCAGTTTCTTTAGTATGAATTAATAAAACATTCAATTAGGTAAGTCTTTATTATACCTAAAATGCGTGAGTATAGTGTGTCACAAGATAAAATTTCAACCTACATCGTGGGTTTCAGTAAAGCTCGTTCTATTGATCCAGTTTTTAATTTCAACTTTATGTTTGTGTATTTTTTACTGCTTTTATTAAAAATTTGGAAGGAACGCACAGAATCCATGGTGAAATATGTACTGCAACGAGTAAATTGAATCGGCTGTGAGCCAACATTTTTCCCTTTATGTAACTGATATTTTTTGTGAAGTTGAAGTTCATTATGTTCAAATATCTGGCTTATCGTAAATGCCATCTATTGGTTATAAAAAAAAGTCCATTTGAGCTGACTTGATATTTAATTAACAATTTTTTGATTTAAACAGTATTCGTATACATATCTTTATCGTATTCGTGATAAAGGAATTTAATTACAAATTTCGAGCTGACAGAAATGTGATGAAAAAACGAGAGATGATTTTTAATGTTTTAAAATAATGCTTTTAGAACCGTATCAATGCAAAAAAAACTCTAAAAATACTCTTTTAAAAACTCATGCTTATACATGCACAGTAGTAGTTTTCGTACCTGGTGGCGCATGTTGCAAGGGCAAGCACTAGATCCGAGGCACTCCTCGTGCTTGAATGAGCATCAGGTGCGATCCCTATTTTTCCTACTAAGGGGACACCAGACCCTCGAAAATGCTCAAGGTAGGAAAAATAATGTTTTTCATTCCAAAGTAGCGAGTAAAGTAGGCTGTATTTGAACCTACCTTAAATGGTTATATTTAAATTTACTACAATATTAAAGGTGGTGCATAGATTTACAGATTTTTTAATAGAATTCTACTCGCAAGCAAGCTCTTATTTCTCTTTTATAACATTGGCAAAGTTAAATAATTATTTAATCTGAGTTCCTCGCTTTATTAACGTTTACAAAAAACGCATATTTTGTTCCTTTTATATTCTCCAAATATCCATGTTGTGGCTGTTTGTAATTGCAATTACGATTGCATCACCTCATAAAGAACTCGTTTAGATTATTTTTAATCATTTGGCATATTGCAATGAATCTTGATTTATAATAATCAAGCACATCAGATGATCTGAGTGTTGGAGGAGCTATTATTTTTACATTTTCATCTACCCAATAAAGTTACTAGGTAACTTATTATTTTCCATCCTTATACGAATCTACGTTTTACTCTGTTTGGAAATAAAATTTTAAAAAATTAAAAAAATTAAAAGAGACTAAATCATTCATCATGACCAAATGCTCTATTTTCATTTAGGCGTGATCCTTCATCCAGAATGTTGAGAGCTCCGTACCATTTATGTATCTGAAGACAGTGCCACATGATTAATGTATTAGCATACCAGAGGGCTTTATTTCGTAATTTGCTAAAGTAGTCTCGTTCCATGAATTACCACTTAGTTGACGCGCTCTTGGTACAAAAGTGCGACTGAGAGAGAGAGAGAGAGAGAGAGAGAGAGAGAGAGAGAGAGGATAAACTTTTACGAGAACTTGTTGGCCTGTTGAGTAGATTAAATACGTAAATAGACATAATATTTAAACGTATAAAAAGGCACATACATAACATAGTCAAAAAGGTGAACTACATCGTAAGTGTCGAGGTGTCACGTGGGAAGTAATAGTTAGATTAATTTCCCGTAGGTATCCAGCTAACTACGTTTCTCTCAGTTTCTACTAACCAACCTCTTTAACTTTTTCCTGCTGACTCCTCTTTAACGCGACTTCTAACATGTTTCTTTCTGTGTCTGTAAATAGAGCAGATAGATAACTGGAATAAGAAGTCAAATCATTTTTAAAATTTTAAAACCACACTGAAAAATTTTGAAAGTTTATATAGACACCTCTCCCTCTTGTTTCTGTATCCTTTCGTTTTAGCTGAAAATGGTCTGCACAAAATCAAATATAGCCAGTGTAAAAAAGAATAATACAGATACATGAACATTAAGGTTGAAACCACAAAGAGAGAGAGAGAGAGAGAGAGAGAGAGAGAGAGACTGTTTTAAGGAAGTAATAGATGAAAGATAAAGATTTAGCAAAGTTTTTTAAGAATTGAGATGATAACAAGTCAGGATACAGAAAGACAAGCTTTTAAATAAGATTTATAAACAAAAAAGTATTGACTAAAGTTTAATCACAAGTGTAAAATTAACTAGAAATGTGAAGTTGAAAGGAAAAAAAAAAAAAGAAAATACATAAAGATACAGGTTCAAGTCGAGGATAATAAATGGTAAAAGGATAATAAATAAGTAAATAAACAAAATTTGTGGTTAAGAAAACACACACAAATATAAATAGTATATCATATCCAAGCTTAGATTAGTGCATGAATAGATAAACTCCAATTTTTTTGACAAACAGATGTACCCCTAATTGACAAATCCTTACATAGATGCATAGGAAATTGACACATCGAAAAGTAACATTTCAATCACGTGTGCTATCCCTTACAAAAAACTTTAACAAAATCTTGAAAGGATTCATCATTACATAATAGGAATGAAATAGACATTGGTAACCTATTCATAATGATACAAAATATCAACTCAAAATTTTCCTCCCATATGCATGAAACCATTATTATTAGCTTAAATTAAAAAAATGTTTTTATCGTAATATATTATTTTTAAAGTAATAGCAGCGTAATCTAATAATTTTTGGTAATGGTTTTTTTGTTTACTCATACATTATTTAGTCACTAGTTTTAACAGCTATTTTACCAATTGTTTAGAAGAATTTACGAGAAAAAAAGTTGTAATACCTATAAAAAGAATTCAAAATGATGAATGAGAAAAAAGAAGCTCCCGCCAATAATTGGAAAACATTATTTGTAATTAAAGAAAATTTTAATCAACATATTACACACGCATGCTCAAATAACCAGATGATGGCGAAATTCATAAAATTTAACCCCGCTAGGGCACGGTATGGCGCTGACGAAGCCCCGCTGAGCTACGGTGGATTGTTTGCCACACCGCAAGAATAGTCGCAGCTAACGTTGGACCACACGTTCATTCAAGCTGTTTCCTTTATCGATCTTTCCTCTGTCCATGGCCAGATATCTAAGCCTTTGTTTGCATAATTAACCGCGCACTTGCTACTCTACTGCCGTTGCTGGCCTGCGTACCATGCACGTGTACGCCGATCGGCTGTTAGTGCTGGTGCAGCGCGAATGAATGGACATGTCATTAGTAGGTAGCGCGCTAATTACTGTGCATTTGAAACGCTGAAATGGCCATCACTGACATTCGAACTATTGAATGCCATATGCACAGGCCACAACGTGTGTCGGCACTCTGGGCGCAGTAGAGAAATCCAAAGTGTTGCATCGATTTTTCGAATTTCGTATAAATATCGAACATTTCCACGAATACCATAAATCGATCGTTAAGCGAACAAAGAGTTAAATTTAGGTAAGGCTCAGTGATGGTTATGTGAGTTACTCGTTTTCGTACATCAATTGAACCATTTGGCACACCAAACTAAAGTTGTGGATGATTAAAAATAATCTTTTATGCAATAAGCTTTGCACATTGAGGCGAAACAGTAGAATAGAGTGCAGTCGATACCAAACCGATGTGTTGGCGTGACAAGACAAACCGAAAAAGCTATCCTGTAAAGGAAGATTCAGCACGCGGTTAAGAAGCAAAAAAGCAAAGAAAAACGCGGGACAGAGCGGAGTCGGGCGAGGTAGTACTCGCACATGCGTGTAGAGAGAATAGCAACGACAGTCGACAATAATCGAAGGATCCGCTCGTAGAAAAAGGCATCGGATATTCGTGGAATGAAAAAAGGGGCGAAAGGGGGATGGAGGAGATAAAGATAGGCTGCGACACGGGCAAAAGGAAAAAGGCGAAACAATAGATGTGGAGTCGAAGGAAGAGGTGGACGACTGCTCGGAAGAGAGAGAAGGATACTGGTAGTAGTCGCATTGGTATTAGTACTGGGAGGGTGGGATTCAGGGGAAGTTGGTAGCAGTGGTATGGAACGGAGAGGCACATGCTCTCTTTGGAAAGGGAGGCTTGTTGGTGTAGGACGGTGGATATGGGATGACGGAAAGTGAGAGAGATCTCTGCGCGCGCGCTCCACGGGAATGAAGCTGGTGGCGCCGTTAGCAGCTCTCTCCGTCCTTTTCCAATGCGCTCGTGAACTGGCGCACCCACAACGCTTTTAACGCCAGTTCGCTCGCGTCCGCTAGTCATATGCCGACTCGTTGCGCGAGTGATACCGTTTTCTTCCTCCGCCTGTCCCTAGCACTGGGTACACGCGTTACGCGACTATTTTCCTCTTGTTCCCTTTTCTCACACCCTGTATTTTTCTCTCTCCTTCTCCTCGTCCTGCTTCCCTCTCTCTCTCTCTCTCTTTCCATTCGAGCCTTGATCCCAGCTTGGACTAGTTTTACATACCATTCAAATCGTGGGTGTGAACTCGCGCTATCTTTGTTTTTTTTCGACTTTTTACATCCTTATCAATGAAGATGTATCAAATATCGATGGATAACACTATCGTTATGGTTTAGTAGTCTAGAAATTATTCAAACTGAAGCATGTGGTGTGGGCGTACTAATTAGACATGTAACAATGTAACACATGCTTGCATTGTGGATAGACTGCTGTGCTGCTTACTTTCTTCGAATGGCATCAGGAAAACTGTTTATCACTATTGGCATTGCAGTGTTATTGTTATGATTATCATAACTTTTAATGAAAATTAAATGCAGTGTGCCATTTTGATCATCCAACATTTTCGTTATTGGGATTGGCTCCATGATTTAGCTTAAATCATCCCACCATCCAGAGCCTTGTGGAATTCGTCAGAGTCATTCAAGCTAATAGCCGAGCTGGAGAATCGACGGCACAACGTTTCCCTACACTACTTAAGCATCGCAATTTTTTCTTTGAATTGACAGATGCCAAATGACCTATTTTATAGGGGAGCTAATGCTTTCAGCACTAAATGAGCCCTTTGACGTTAAAGTTTTTGAATGGCAAGTCATTAAAAATATAATGTATACGTACAAGTTAGAGGCACTGATTATGTGTTTGTGCTCGTTACATATTTTTCAACTGATGACGTGATCCTGTAAAACCAGTGCAATCAATTTTTTATAAGTGTTGTCTCGTGACAATATATTTCAAATAGGAGACTTTGGAAGAACTTTAGATGAGAAATAATTTCAGTAGTGCTGGAATTTTTACATAACAATACAATCGTCATGGATACATTTCTCATTATTGGAATTTGCGTTCTGTGCTACGAAGTATGTGACATGTTTAGACGGTACTCAGCGACGCCGGCAATGGAATCACGAAAATTTGAATCTTCGCCATCAGCATCGCCTCCATCCTCGACCATACCACCACGAAAAGTCTACTCGATCTCATAAAGTTTTACCACAAATCACAAGAGGACATTTAAACTACAATAAAAATATACTTTGGCTGCTTTGGTCTTCAGCAGCATTGTACCTTCGTTGCCTGGATGCTCCAAATTATGTGAAAATTTCATGTATTTACATTGTGATCCACATTAAATACGCACAACAATGTTTAAACATAATTGAACATTTTCTTTCTTCTCTATTTGACATTTAGGTCAATGGGATGAATAAGGGACGTTCATACTATGGTAAAGTACCAACGCTGGAACATTGCAGATCCTCCTGTTCATGGTGACTTGGTCCTGCCTAGGTATTAGTCGATGCTGATGAATACCTCTTACGTGACCAAATCCTCCTTAATAGATCAGCTCAAAGGATTGTGGGTCTTTTGGTTTCATCACCATCCACGAAATTTGTCATTGCTTGTGTTAGATAAGTATTACTTTCGGCAAATGAGAATGTGGTCGACTGATCTTGTTTAATGCATTATCTAAAAATTGATGATGTTGATTGTTCGAAGATCCTCTATGTGCCGTGAAAGTGACTATTTATAGTGAATTATCGATGATCCGCGTTGAAGAAATATATTTATGCCGTATTAATTATTTTTGTGTGATTCGTCTTTAAAGTTTATATCCCGACTACATTGTCTCAAAGGCTTCAGAACCTACGCCTCATTTTTGAATACTTTATTCGACTCTAAAATCATACTTGACTTGATAAACTTTCAAATAATACTGTTAAGAAGTGTATGCATGATACATAGACGCAGAGACACGGTAAAAGAAAATAATGCCTCTACGACAGCTTAATATGGGTGGACTAAGACTTTTTTTGGTTTAGTTGTTAATTGACTAAGCATATTGTTCCATCAAGTTGGTCGCTGGTAGATATACTAAAAAAGCTCGGGATACATAGAGATAAAGATACAAAAAAAAAATTTCAAAGAGTTAATATATATCAAACGAGAGCCAAGAGACATGGACTCGCTGGAGCGGCTAATGAGAACGGTACCTCATCAGCCGGCTCTCACGGCATCCTCGCGATCGCCAAACTCTTTCGTACAGGCCAGCCTCTGCTCGGTGATCGGCCGCAAAGGCCGTCATCTTACAGGCACATTTTGCCTAAAGGGAGATACGATGGAGGGCATCATACAGTGCCTCGTCTTCCTCAAAGCCTTCTCGGTAAGATAGACTCAATCTCTAATCTCTCACTTCCTTTAATTATTAACAATCTTAAAAATCCACTACGTGTATATGTGTGTTGTTATTGTTCCATTCTTTTACACGTCCAACGATTTTTTGCTCGATTCTTTCGAAGATAAGTGTGAATACTAACTACTAAACTGTATACTATTCGATAGTTTTCTAAAATGACCAGGACCAATAAAATGTTTTTTACGATTTCCTCCACTTTTATCTTGGACATGCGAAAAATCGTATCTCTGCATTTTGTTTTGACCCGTACGAATGTAAGGGTTCTACTCGGTTGAAAATTTTTTTGACCTGACTTGGAAAAAGTAGAATGTTTGGCAAACGGTGCAAACAAAAGAGGAGTGAAAGAGACACTGGTGCACACAGGAAGGAAGGTTCATTATCCTCGGTTGTGCCCGATAATTTTGGCGTGCATTTTTCAAAAGATTAGCCGCGGGCACAGTCTGTGAATGTAAAAACGCAAGGGATACACAGAGAAAGAGAATTTTCTAGTGGTACACGTGAGTACATGTATAGAAAAGGACAGAAAGACACATCGCTGCCGGAAACTGTGTATCATAAAGTGAATCACAAATAACAACAGAGTGTCAAAGCTGATCTTCGAATATAAAAAAAAAAAAATTTTGTGATAAAAATATGTACTTTTTCATAACTTTGTCATAAAATATGTGTATACTATTTTGTCTCTTTTAATGGATATTGGTGGCATGTAAATTTGGGAAATAAAAGATAAAAATAGAAGGTGCCTACTGTGTTTCTCAATATCTAATAATTCGTTTGAAAAATGAATCTTTTGATAGAATGTCGACTAAAAGTCTAACATAAATTTTTATCAGACGCTGCCATTCTCCGTGGTTATGAAAATTTGAAGTCCAAAAACATTTGATTAAGATTATGGCAGGGTGCAAATATTTAAGATCTAAAAATCGATTTACAACTTTCGTAATGTATTTATAGCTGTAATAATCTTTAAATTTATTGATAAAGTGAAAAATAGAGAATAAGCTGTTTGTTAATACCATGTGCAAATTTATCGAGTAAAAAAGTATTCTACGTTCAGATATATGTATAAATGATGTTGATGATACTTAATGTGAAATTGTGTGATAATTTGTTGTTTTATTAAAAAAATGCAAATAACAGTTGTAATAAATGATGTTTATTCAATTTGGTCGCCTGGTTACGTTTACTTACCATGTCATTCATTAATTTTTTTTTTTTACACTTTTTCAAACAATTGATGTTATTGCTTTTTTTGTTTAAAAAGTTCATGCTCTTACTTTAAAACCCACTTATTAAAACCTATTATTTTATGTATAAAAAAATTACTTCATAATTTTCTTAATAACCTTCATTTAGTAAGTCTTTATAGAATTTATGTTTTGCATTATTCAAAAATCGCTCAAAAACTTTTCACAAAAAAACCATTAGCTAATTAGTTTTGTTAAATGATAAAACAATAAGATGTTTCAGTAAAACGATTTGCTCATAGCAGCTCCTTGATTTGTTTGTAACTTTTTTTCGTAGTATTCTTTTGCTTAAACTTTGCATCTACTCTCAAGACACTTCAATTAAGTATCAAAACAGTTTTCATGTCAAGAACACTTCTAGTTTGAAAGCTACAGATTTTTAATAGTCAACGGACGATTTGACGATTCGAAAAAGGTGAATAATTTGTTTATAACTTATAGTTATTGGAAGGTATTTTTTAGCCTCAATTCTGCTTTGACCTGTTTATTATTTTAATAAGCCGTGAGAACTTTTAATTTTAAGCTATTTAACATTAAATTTTTTAAAGTTGACCACCACCGCTTTACGCAGATTGGCCGCTAGGCTTAGACTCATTAAGTAAACTGTTTTTCGAGTGGTTTTGAATCGGGTTATAATCAGCAACAAAAGATTATAATTTTATAATAGGTAATACAGACCTAAATATATAATGAAGAAAAGTTTTTATGGACCTACACATTATGTACATAGCACTCACATATTATTTAAAAAAATGGGTTTATCATAAATACCGTAAGTATGGATTGTAAAACATATTTTTCTTCTTTTTCTAAATTCGCCCACATAAATACATTCGTGTATCTACAGTATTTGAGGTGCTTGCAAAAAAAGGCTTCATAGATTTCTTACCTTTTCCCTTTATTAAACTTATAACCGAGGGAGAGAGCGTCAATATGTGTGCCGCGGAACTGATCCCGCTCGTAACCCCTATATACTCGCGGCTGAATGCCGATACTACACATGTTCTCAAGTGTCCTCTTCTCTATCCCGATCTTAAATATGCCCCTTTTGTGGACCCCCTTCCCTCTTCTACTCTTTGCATATCACGTATTCCTAGTAGCATGATTACCACATACGATGCGTTATGCATATCGCAGATGACGTTTTCATTTGGCCAATCAAAATCGAGATCAAAATCATCGTATTACAATTTAATACATTGTTAGAAAATAATGAGACAAATAATTAATCAGCAAAAACTAAACAATACAGATAATAAAATTCGGCGAGATTGAGCATCTGCTCAACTTGCCTTAATTTTTTGCAGTAAACATTGAAATTTCATCCGTATATCTTTTGAAAATCTTTATAAGATCCAAAGTTATAAGAGATCTTTGTCTTCAGGAAAAGTGCAGGATCGATAGTAACCGAGTCCAGTTAAATGATGGTGCAGCCTTTCTTTTCTACGACTATAAATTTCTCAAAGCCTTTCAGCGTGGAATTTTTTTTTGGTTATATTGAGCTCGAGTTTGATTCAATCGGTAACTTACGCCTTTTCAATCCTTTCACCACCAAAAAGCTATTGTCTCGATTTTACCATCAAAAAGTGAAATAATTTATTTGAATTTTGGGACAACTCGTGGTCCTCCAACATGAAGCTGCTGTTTTCAAGATCGTTTCTACAAAATGCTGAGTATTTTTCATGAAAGTTAAAACTTTGTTCTGGTAATTAAATGCCAACTAGGATGAAAAACTCTGCCGAGTTTTTAGTAAACGGAATAAGGCCGCACTTTACTGGAAAATTATTTAAAATAGTAGTTTGCAAGTTAAGAAATTGAGTCCAATACTTTTTCTAGCTAGGAAAATAAACAGAATTTTTTGAATTAATTTACTTGGGATGGTTTTTTGGCGTTAAAGGTAACTTTTTATTCATGTGTAACTTCTTTTAGCACGGTAAAAAAATCCCTGGAGGAAAAACTTAAGAACTGAAATTATATACTTTAAACTCTTTATTCTATTAGGTTTTAGTTGTTTCACAATTCACAAGTTTTAACACTTTTTGCAAACAATAAAATGCTATAATTCATGCATTCTAATTTTTTTTTTTTTCTCATTTCTTTTGATCATATGATTTTCTGTTTTTTCGTAGTTCTATCTTAATACTTTATTTTTGTACATCTTAATTATTTATTTATCTTAGAAAATCAACTCGTATATTTATGATTATACATATAATTATATGTTTATAAGTGTATTTTTGTATTTCTTGCATATACGTGATTTTTTCTGAGTACGTATTCTGTTTTGCTAAACGACAAATTTCTTCGCATTCAAAGAATACCTGTGCGAACTATATAATATTTCTTGACGTCATCGAACACGACTCGTATTTCAAGTCTTCTACTTCAACGTTGCTTTTTGCTTTTCTTTCTTTTTGTTTGTTCCAAATTTTTTTTCTCATTTTTTGAGTTGTCGCTTTGAAAGCTTACAAAATAAGAAAACAAAAAGCCGCACTAGACTGGGACTACAAGAAAAAATGTGAGAAGAGAGAGTCAAGATTAAACGTCAATAGCTGGTCAAAGTCTTAAAATTTTGTTTATTTTCCTATTTTTTTTCTTACTAATTTTTTTTTTTAATTCTTTTTTTTTAAATTGAGCTTGTAAAAAGCTAAGGCAAACTTTTTCGGCTTTTTTTCGTTGTTATTGTCTTAAAATTTTGCGTTTAATATATTTTGACCTCATAACAGTTATTTATCTGTTATTATCAGAAATATAATCAATAATAAAAAATAATGATTTATTGCTATATTAAATGAAACATATAATTGTTAAAAATACGATGCTACATTATATGCTCAATAATTTTCTGATAATGTTATTGTATAACACCATGGTATTCCATAAAATTAATTTTAATACCTTAAGGTTGAATTATCAATTACACTGTCATACAATTGAGTGAATCAACTAATTTTTCTAAATTCTCGTTTACAAAATACAGTTTTGAATTTTATCATAATTAATATTACAATAGATGTTTTAGATTTCATTGCATGACGTAATAAAATTTGTTGAAAAAGGAGATACCTACTGTTAAAGAATACAGCAGATATCGTGAAGTTTGAATTATGATTTTCAGAGCTGCAAAATTATTTCAATGCTTATGTGCAATTAATCAAGTCCGATCCTACCTTTAAATCTTATTGAGGCCAACAATATTTCCAGCCAAAGTAGTATTAAAATGGTTTTCTTGAAAGAGACCAGAGAGATTCTTAAACTCCTCCTCCAACTCTAACAAACCGTATACTCTTACTGATGGTACTACTACGAGAATCAATGTATCGGATACAAAAGTACACAGGGATCACGAACTAGTACGAATGGACAATATAGAACCAGAGATTACCAGTGTACCGCAGTCAATAGATCCTGCAAGCCTTGCCTACCCGGTGAAACTGGCCTAATTAAATGCAGATAAACAAAACAGATCCATGGGACGGGTAAGGGTAAAAAGTTACAGAAGAGAATGATAAGAAAGGGAGAAATAATTAGAACAATGGAGATGCTCCCAAACACAGAAGAAGACAAGAAGGCGCTTCTAGAGAGAAAAAATGCAAAAAAAAGTGAAAGAGGAGATGAAACAAGACAAGAAGGATTGTGCACTTGAACGATGGGGAACAAAAGGATGAGGACTGATGATAATAGGGACGAAAGTACAGCATCAGTACTCATAACAAAGCACATTTAATTTTCAAGAATCCAATTCCTTATCAGGGAAAACAATGTTGTTCACTTTGTTTCGGTGGATTGTAGACAAATTACTTTTGTACGCAGATAACGGCTCATAAGTGTTTTACGTGAACCCAACGTAGCTTCAAGATCTAGTAATAGATTTAATATTATAGATGGACTTTCAATGTTACTACAATATTACCGTTACCTCTTTTAACAACGTTGTGAAATTGTAAGAACAAAGTTTATTTTAATGTTTTTTTAATACTATGTGCTATTAGAGATTAAGCATTGGGATGATGTATAGTACATTTGTTGGAACACATGTTTCCTTGTAAATTATATGTCTATTGAACCTTGTCTCTAAATTTATAGCTATTCTTTGGAAGCAACATAGCTTTTCTGTATTAGCAGCGAGGGACTATGGCACCTGCTATAAGATTACATATGAAATATTGAAATATGGTGATATAGAAAACTAACATGACCGCAAAACAATCTGTGGAATGTAAGTGATTTCACGTGATTTAATAGTCATCAAATTGCAGATTGTTTTGTAAAACGTGGACTCTGTCACTACAGGCTCTGGAGCGAAAGATCTAGGTAGAATCGTTAAATATTTTAATCAAGGAAAATTCATTTATCATTTAGGTAAAAGCTTCTAATGGTTACAATATAAAAATTTATTCCTGGATTAGCCAAGGAGTTGTGGATCAGTCCATCCTAGTCTTTCCTTTCCTTAAAGACGTATAGAGTCCTAGTCATCACGCACTCGAGCCTTAATACAAGTACTTAGATGCCACATGACTAAGGAGAGTTAATAGCTTACTCTCGTATGTACACCCATAAGAAAGGTATTCTTGGATTATCCTAAGCAGTGGTTCTGCGAGTTAAGTGTCATTGTCACTAACCTTACCTGCTTTTACACACTGGCATCGACACTTCATCCATTGGATTGCTGCTCAGGCCAGTCTAAGAATATATTTACGTTGGGTCCACCAATGTACCAACGCTACCTACCTTAGCAGTAAAGTTTTCCCTTTGGCCAAAGCTTATAGTTTCATACACTTCTTTGGGGTATTATCAATGACTATAAAAATTTGTTGTGAAAATGTTGACCGATCCACCCCAATCTAACAAATTCCTTCATCAGATAATTATTATTTTTATCATAATAAACGTTTGATGTATGAACTGGCTTGTCTGTTTAATATAATTGTTTCAGTTTACAAATTCTTGTGGCTATAACTAATAATACGCTAATAAAATAAATTCAAACCTAAAAACGAAAATATATAGTTCCTTTGCTAATAATAATAAATGGCTGCAGTTTTTAGATCTTACATTAATTCCATTTTATAAGTTGGCATCTTCAATCCCCAAACAATTTGTAATACCTGAAGATTTTATTAAGTGATGTTATCTTATCTGCTATAATAGATATTCAATCCAATATTTATTTCAAACGAACATGAAAGATGAAATGAGACCAAGCTTAGGTTTAACACATCATATACGAGTTTGAGTCGTTCAAAATTTGATAATATTTGGAACTAAAATAATTATACCTTGACTACAATTTTCAATAGGGCGATGAAATTTTTCTTTTGTAACATCAAAGTGTTGTTTACATTTGATTTTACGTGCGAATCCTTAACTTGAATATTGTATACAAACTAAGAAAAAGTTTAAAAGTTACTAGGGTAAAAAGTGAAAAAACATGCCAAGGACTTCTGACATGACCAGTACATCTAAAAAACGTAGCTGAAAGTGCAGAGTAACATTTTACGGAGAAATATCGAAGTGTTTTTTTGAAACTTTTTGTTATGAAGTGAAAGGAAAGAATCATCAGCTGGAAATCTTTTTGATCCAAGACGTAAAATTTCCGTGCAAAGTTTCCAAATCTTGTGTAAAAGTTTATTTCGAGATCGAAATATACACGTCACCATAATATCGTTCTTTTTTCTTTACACGCCAAAAGAAAAATTTTAAACATTTCAAGTTTCGAAACTAAATCTGATCAATGCTGCTAAGATGATATTTCCTTCAACACATCAACCTGTAATTCTTTTGTTTCATCATGTTGACATTTTACTGTTCTCATTTCCTGCAAAAAATCTTTCATCAACAACTGCTACTACATTACCAGTTTTACAAGGGTATCAAACACGATCCCATTATTCTTTTCACTGCGAGGTATTATTCGCCCCTGCAACAATAATAATGGTAGTAATAAAAATCAGCACAGAGAGCACAGCTCTCGATCATATTGCAGCGAATGCATTGTTTGGCCCTCGTATCGGCTACATCCGTTGAAATTGATTCCCGACCTTTACCCACATATTCACATGTGCACGTCTATATTCCGGTACTGCTCGTAAATCCATTTTTAATTCAACCGCTCATTGACCAGCAAGAGGAGGGAAGGGGAGTTACCAAGCTTGCGTTTTCCCCGGGGAAATCTTTGCAGACGTAACACACAATTTACCCAGCCACCCTCCTCCCTTTCCAACCCTATCGCGTCCGTGCACACTGTCCCGCGAGTGTTCATCGTCTGTCGCTTTTGCATACCCGTGTTTCACCCCCCCCCCCCATATCCTCACTCCACGCCTATGGTGCACAACAGCCGCTATTTTTACTATTCTTGTGTACAGGGATACTTTGATGGTCTGAACGGCAGGAGAGGATGACACGTGAAATTTCCCCAAATAGCTAAGTACACATACGTGGCTCGAGTACGCACAGCGTCGCTTCACCTTGCCGATAAGGGAAAACTCGGTTGTGGATGCGCGGAAAAAAAAGCAGCACAAGGGCGGGTGGGTAAAATACTGACTATGGACTATAATGGAGCTCCCGCGGTGTTTCGTCGAGCTAGATTATTGTTACTTCTATATACGGTATTGTGTGGCGGCAGGGCTTGGGCACTATCCAATTCTACAGCAGAAGTTCTGAAGTAGACTCAGGGAGGCTGAGGATCTCTGCTGACAAAAATGAGACGGAAGTGCGTGAAGGACGAGATCAAGATACTTTTAGTACCCTCTGTGGCTTTTGGTTGGATTCTGGGGATTTCATATTATGCCTCTGAGACTAAAGAGCCTCATATTTTTTGGGCTTTCTGAATGTTGATAGCTTGTCGTTTATTTTTTGTTTAAGGTTATAGTTTTAAAATTTTTGACAATCGTTGCATATTTGCTGTCGTACCTATTGACGCACGATGATTAGCAGTTTTGCTACTACTTACACCGTTTTCACTCAACTTGGTCAAAAAAAAAAGAGAGTAATATTTTTCCATACTGTTTAAGCCTAAAAAGTTCATTGGCTACTATGTGAATTTCGTAGTTGTAGGGCTACTGCTTTGAGTACTTTTATTAACTGGAGTATTATAAATACCCTGTAGAAAGAAAATAATTTTAATTAATATTCATAGCGAAAGGCAATAAATTGATTGAGGTAAGCTAGTACGGTACGGCTTTATGCCTGTTCAATGCAATTTTATTGTATACTTTTCAACGAGACTTGATGATCTCATTTTCCGTTGTCTTTTTTCCACCAATACATTCTGCAAATTGGTCTCAGAATCACACAGCTTATACAATTTGTTTATTGTGTACTCTATGCCTTATTTTAATTTAAAGAAACAATTTTTCTGAAGACTAAGTGTAGTTGGCATGAATAACTTTAATTGAAATGGGCTAAAGTCCGATAAATTTCTCATCGATACCACAATTTGAATGTCCATTAGATAGAGAGTATATCCCAAGTTTTACAGACAAGTTCAGGCCTGCTTTGGGATGAAATACACAGCTGATTAAAAAAAGACTTTACGTAGCTCACTACACTAAAGTTATGACCTAGTGTTATAACGTGTTTATATGACACAACCCTGTGATTCTAATTTCTTGTGGGACAAAAATAATTAGGATCAATAGCCAAGTTACAATATAAATATTTTTATTTTGTTAAAGCTTTATTTAAAGGTATATGTGATATTTATAGATACATTCAATATCCATTGATTGTTTAATCCACATAATACACTTTTTTAGGAGGTGAAAAATTGACAGTGAAGCTAATGTTACAGGCACGTGAACAAAAATTTAATAAGCTTAAAGTAACATCATTTTTAGAAAAGTTATTTCACTGGCCGCACCCTTGGCACTCTGATATATTAGCTCTGTACCGTGACAATGTAAGCGTTGTTATGCAAGTAGTACGACTCCACGTCACGTCAGACGATTCGCAGGTCTAAACGTTTCTTTTTATTAGCCTTTTCTGAGTTTATGGTAAACTCAATATAATTTACGTTAGAACATAAATAATGTTATATACTGAGATCACATTCGTTATGAAAATTAAAAAGGAAATTCAAACTTGAAAATTTGCGTCGTAATAAATTTGTGTGTCAACTATACTAGAACCATTGTTTGGTGCTGTCCGTATCAATGTGATTCATCACTTACAGAAATGTTTAACTTTATTTGTTTATAACTAATTAAGGCTTAATTTTAAAATTATGAAAATTCAAACACATTAGTTATAGTCCATGATTTTCTTACTGAAAAATATACCTAGTAAGATTAAAATGATAATAAATATATATATATATGTATCAGAGCGCGCTGTGGCTCGGTCGGCTAGGTCGTGGATTGGCATGCGGGATACCGTGGTTCAATTCCCGGCCATAGTGCGACTTTTTCGGGCAAGTACCTCTGTGATTGTTCACATGTGCTTTTTCACCACGCAATGCTCCTCGAGGAGGGTTTAGGCGACCTTCTCGCAGCAAAAATTGCCTAATTCCCCCTACCCCCCTCCCTGTAATGGGGGGCCTCCCATCCCTTTTCTTGTCCCTTTCCCAAGTGCTAAGTGCCCATAGTAGTGCCCTTATTAAAAAGGAGCCGGACGTAGAGCACTATAATATAAAAAAAAAATATACATATATATATGTATCAAAATTTTCTTGCATACCTAAATAAATCATTTTAAACATCCATATCATGTGATATTTTACGGCCACGAATATTGCCACTGAATTTTTTGACAACTTGAAAGTTTTTTCGAAGTCACTTTTTGGATCACAAAAAATTTAGTTTGCCAAAATTAAAAAATGCGTCAAGTTTTCCTTGGGACTCATAATGAGAAACGACGTTCCATTGGCACAGAAATTTCATATCCACGAATTAAATAAAACATCCAAGTGCTTTTAAAGTACCGAAAAAAAAAAAAAAAAAAAAAAGTGCACGTAGGTATCATGTAGTCTTTTTTTTTTTGTACCTCCTCAACCCACATTAACTTGTACCTCTGTAAAACGCAGCTCTGTAACCAAGCTTCTGGAGAATTCGCAGCTCGCCAGGGAAGATCAATAATAATTTAGAACTACTCCCTAATGTTGTACATGTATAGCTTCTCTCGCTCGGTTTCCTCCTCCACCTCCTCTCTACATATATATCCCTGCTCTTCTCATCGAGAGCACAGGCGAACGATTGTTATCGACAAATCAACGCCACCTCATACCTCGAGTATACTGTAAGCCCTTAATAACAGTTTCTCGTTTTCTTTTTTTGTTTCAGGTATGTATCACGAACCTTCAATTCAACATTTCTTCGGAATAAGCGACTGTGAGTGCTACTGCTGATGTAAGTGATAAGTATGTACAAGTATACTCATAAATGGGGGAAGGGGGAGGTCCACTCCCCAGGAGAACCACGAAACCCCATCCGCAATCAGTTTTTGCTTGTATGTTATCTCCGTGCCTTCAAAGTTATTATTTTTGAAAAGCACACAGCAACGTGACGAGCACACTAGCGCACGTCCATTGTTCCCCTCGTGCGCGTACTCCTTCCCTCGCGAGTTTCCGCTTCAAATCAACGCGTGCAATCCCTCCCCAGCATTTCGCTCGCGCAAAACAATGTTTCTACGTCCGTGTGACGTAAAACGCACGACGTGTGTTACAAAAGTCCTCCACACAATACATGCACAGCACCAAAGTTCATCCCTCGAGCGAATGAAACAAAAGCTACGAACGGCAACCACTTGCAGGCACCTCGACGAGCTGTCGACCACTGCAGGTCAACGAAACGAGCACCGTACGTCGCTCTGCTCCGTCAGAATCCCCGTTGCGGAAGCGTATTTTAATACCCACACAATACGTGCTGGCTTTCCATTTACTCTTTGCCTTTGCGTCGACGTACCCACACGTTTTTATTACTTTTGCACGCTATGTTTAATTAAGCCGAGGCGTGATTGATAGGAAAATAGTTGTTATCTCTCGCACAAGACGGATGGGATTTTTTTGGCGGGGCGGGAGGGATTAATTTGTTAGGGATTGTCTGCCTAGCAGCAGCGGGTCTTGAATGTTTGCCGGGAGAGCTGAATTTTTTCCGGATCCAAGGGCAAGTACCCGCTGTCTTTTTTTCCTCGATCAAACAAGCGTTTTGCATTTCTGTTTGGAAACCCTCCCTCGGATCGAGTCGCGACAGTTTTATTGACAAAACGGAACTCCCGGGTTTTTATTGTACGTTTGCCTGGTATGTACAGTGAAATGGTTTCCCTTCGTTTAGCTGAGTGCTCGATAGGTTTTTTTGCAACATTTTCTAGCTCCGTTAAAGTTGTAACTCGGTTGTTTTAGTGGGATTCCAAATCGATCGACCAGCTGCGGGCGTTTGTTTCGAACTTCGGTGTTTTCGTCAAAACTTGTTTTTACTATTTACAGAAACGGAACTGTGTGTGATTGGAAATTTAATATATTGTGGTGTAGGTATTTTTTATTGTTTCGTCAACAAACACGGAAATGGCAAATATTTATTGTTTTTGAGAAATTTAATCTTAAAAATCAGTTTGCTATGTGATATTTACGCGAGCCGTGAATTTACAAGCTAAAAAAACTAGATTGCTACGTGCAAAAAATAAACTCGTGCGTTCGCTTCGTGAGCCGGGAATATTTGATTTTGGTTGCTGGTAAATGTAATTTCAATTTTCAAAATATAAGTGAAATATTTACAACGAAACATGCACAGAATAAGTTCACGAACGCTGATAATAATAATTTGAAATGTTACTTCTCATCACGTTGCAAAGTTTCAAGAGTATAAAAAATTTCTCTACGTAACTCCCACTTTTTAATCTAATCCCGCCTCTCTACTTTCCAAAGATAAATGCAAACCGAGGCGCGCACCTTTCTCTCGCAGCTGCAAGCGAGAAATTTTCTTTTTTCGCGAAGCCCTACCGGTCGACCGCAAAAATGAGTGCAACATGAATATTTCATAATTCTACTTTTCCTGAAGTTGGCTTAGTCCAAGAGGCCACGTCTTATCTATGTTTGCTGGAAACAATGTATTATAAAATTTGGTTGATTGAGAAAACTGAACAGTAATAAATTGTATTATGTAAAAAGATTTCTGATTGGTTATCTGCAAATGAACAACTGAAACAGTAGAACGGTGTACAATTCAAGTGCAGAAAATTACGAGGAGGAAGAAAAAGCTCAGAGCAAACATGGAACCGATGGTGCAAGAAAGGGACGAATAAAAAAACCAGATCCAAGGAGACTTACGTCAAGAAAGAGAAATCGATTGAAAAACGGGGGCTCGTCCAAAAAAGACTGAGAATGGGTGGGCGGAGTTGGGTAAAGAAGGTGGGGGTGGGGGTCATAAGCCAGACGAAAGATCAAGCGGGATCGAAAGGGAAGATGGACTGCTCTGGATTTGATGGGCAGGGACGAGCCATTACTCCCTTTCTGCTAATCGAGGCGCCTGGCATCCTCTCGAAATCCAGCCAGCTGAGAGTCGTCCTTATATCCCCTTTCCATTCGTATCTCTGCATCGATCTGACGCCCTTGTGTGCCTAGTTGGGTCAACTTACATTTTATTTTTTGAGCTATTTTTCCCCTTCTACATTGCTCTATTTACTTCTTGATTTTTTGTTCTCGGGCTATGATTTTTTTCTTTTTTCCATAAGCAACAAAATGACGAAATTTTGAATAAAATTAAATCATTATGGAGTAGTTTATTCACTGATCGAATTTTGAACTGTTACGCCACCATGAACCTGTAAAATTTTTTTTAACGCCTAACAGAAAAAAAGTCGACTTGATCAGAATCTTCTTTCCTCTGAATTTCACGCACATCGAGAGTGCACTCGTTTATTTTTGCTTTCACTGTTCCTTCGTAATAGCTTGAACAAAAAAAAGGTATGAGGAAAAAAAAACATGAGTCGTTACGAGCGCCTCATTGAGAGTCACGTCGTTAACGCTTTAACGAGAGGACATAGTCCATTTCGTGCAAATATCGGGGGTGTAGAAAAAAGGGAGTGTAGAGTAGTATCGAGATTGTCAAGCGAGCTTTTACTGAGCGTGTAGTTATACGAGGAGAGAGGCATTGTCGAGCCATCGGGTCAGTTTCGTGATAATCCTCTGCACAGTCATAAAGTAGTTGCTCTCGAAGAATAATACGCGACTAACGACATCGTTAAGTGAACGGACTGGCATAACGTTTTTAGTTTAATGAATTGGCAAGTCCCCCGCAAAATCAATGTAGTAGGTCGTTTTTGTTCGCTGGCGATGTTTGTTTGTTGTTGGGGTATCATACAGAGAGTGAGTCTTAATTTTGTCGTTGGATTCGATATTAAATTTAATTGCATAATGCGTACGTAGGTTGCACGTGATGTGATTAAAAAAGTATTACAGTACCAAAGAGTGATTAGTGTGAGTGATGAATAATGTTTTTGAAATTAAATAGCTGTTAAATAATTTTATTTATTTATTAGGATAGCGTGACATTAAAATGTAAAATCCTAATTTCTAAGGTAACTTGTAAGTGCATTATGTATCATACCTGTCCGAATACTTGAAATTTCAATTCAATAATAATGACCCCATTTTTTTTTCAATGCTGTCTGACTCTATTAACTCCTCAGCTGCTTAGACAGTAAAGATTTTTCAGTCAATTCACAGATTTTCTTTATTTCATGATGTTCTTATTATTAAATAAGTGTATTCTCTTCACAGTCATTGAAAGTTTCGGCTTAACTAAACATTTTAACTCTTCTATTAATTTAACTTTAGTATTGGTAAGTGTTGCCTTCAAAGCTAACTTGCTATCAAAATAAATGATAGTTATTCTATAATTGAAAGTTTACAATATGGCTCTTCTCTCAATTAAGGTTTTTCGGTATTTTCAATTTTCAGTCTTTACTTTGTTTTTTTCTGTTTCAATCGTCACTTAACTCGATAAGATTATTTGTGGTCTACAAATAGATATTTCTCTTGTAGTTCTTCCTACCTCTGTTACCAACAATCTGATATTGCTCAAGCTTCTCCAGCGATTCTAAATATGTTGTGGGATTCAGTTTCCTGGCTAAATCTTTGATCTTAAGTTACATATCTGCAATTATAATGCTCTTATGATTTTATCTACAAGAGAAAAGTAATCGGAGACTCTTTCATGATACCCATGCAATTAAATACTACCATTGGCACTGATCCCATTATTTCAGAAATTCCTATACTAGTCTTATTTTATATTTTAAATTATTGTTTTAATAAAAAATTTGAGCAACCAAAGAGTGACACTGTGTAGCAGTCTGAATCTTTTAAATGAAAGCACATAACCACATAGCCTCCATCTTTTTCCAAAGGTATATTTTATTACCCCTATCATTTTGACTAGCTTTTTTTCTTCTCTTTTACACATATGAGCGATGACACATGAGTTCAGGGTACTAAGTCTTCTAGAAGAGCTTCATTGTTTTTGCTAATAGCATCGTTGCCATGTAACTTACTTTTTACTTGTTGTTACAGTTTGTTTAAACTGTTCTACGAGGATTTACTAACAGCTCTATACAACTAAAACAAACGTATATCGTATAAGTTTAATCACCTTTATTTTTTTCTCTCGTTGATCACAATAATTATCCCGTTCATATATAATAGAGCTAGAGAATTCATGTCATTTAATAACTGAAAAGTGCTGTTGACTATTAATCAGTACAATTTTGGCAGTACATTTTATTCTTGGGACCTCTTTATTGTCTCTTTTCTAACCAGCTATCAGTTTTTCTTACGCCAGACACTTATCTGTTAGTAGATTAGCTATGCTATGTTAACTTTACTTCAAGCGGTCGCTGTAAGAGGGAATCGGGTTACCAGCATAATCTTTTATTTTGTTTCTTCTTTTTTGTTTTATGGAAAAACTGACCACCAATCATCCATCAAAACTCTCTACAAAATTTTCATTTCAATTATCGTAAGGTACTGAAAGCCACACTTCAGTAGAATCCTTACCCTTACCACTAGTTCTTTAGCCATAATACAAATCAACTGAAAAGAGACCGTACAGTTTTCCTCTACATTTGCCAAGCCTTTACAATTTACAATCTCTGCTGTAGGGCTGTGCTGGAGTTGAGTACTTATGTACCTTCATCATACAGCTAGTTGAGACAAAACATTGAAATAACTCACGATATTATTTGCATGAGCTGAATTATAACGATTGGCCGTCTTAACTATTATTGGATGTTTTTCACGCCATACGATGATTTACTAAGAAAGATTTTTAATATAAGTCCTCTCCTTCTAAGCTGGTGCACTGTGTGAATAAAAATTGAAGGTATGATCATACGTTTCCAGAAGTTAAAATATGGTATATTTCCATAAACAACAGAGAAGGATTTCTGGGGTTTAGTGGTATCTGTAAAAACTTATTGTTATCCTCCAGAACTAACGAGCTTTTCGGTGGTGGAAGAAGTTGCAAAAAGAGGGGAAAATGAATTACTATTCAAAGTTACAGGATGAATTCACTTAGTTTCTTTGACCATCTCATAAATGTACATCTCATAGGCTAACTGAACAATCCTTATGTTCGACGTTTTCAACAACCAGTTTGGCGAAAATATATTTTATAGCACTTGAAAAATTAGTACTGTTAATGTTGAAGTAATGGTGAAATGAAAATAATCTCTTCAAAGGAAGAATAGTTTTATTATATAAACAATACATGTTTTTTCCTAGTACAATTGACATAAATCAAACTTAAATTGTTACTCACGTTTTATGAACAAAAATCGCCCCAATACCAGCAGCACTTGTATTCACGTTTGGAATATGAAATAATTTTTTTTATAGCCTTAGTGAATACAGCTATCTAAAGCACATATACCAGACAGAGAAAAAAATGTAACAAAAAGTATATATAAGAGAAATAAAAAGTTCATTACGTCATCAATCACAGTTCACAAAACAAGGGCCAAAGAGATAATATTACATAAGTAAAAATTAAAATATTGGTACAAAATACTACAGTATGATAAGTATTTACATATTCGCATACATTACCCACAACCACGAAAGTGTTGCGTTGCTGTTTGGTTGCTTGTTATTGTGATATACCTGCGATTCGTCGCCTTCGCTTGAGCGCGTCCAATCCTTTGTACTCGTAAAAACGCAGCTTTCGGCAACAGCGATGTCGCTTTTATCTTTTCCCGACGCTATCTCGCCTGCACTCACCTGCTCTCTCCAAAGAAAAATACTCGCTTCCCCCCACCTCACCCTACCTTTTACTGCTTTTCCCACTGCGATATTTGGCCTCACGTCTAGCTTCATTTTACTCTCAGCAACGAACGCGAAAACCTTTGAGACTTTTCGCTGAATGTAACTCGGTGTCGGTACGTCTACTGCTGCTGATGCTGCTGTGATTTGTCACCTTATACGTGTGTCTAAAGATGCTTGGAAAATGGGTTTTGCACCATTTGAACTGACAAACACACGTGAGTTGATATAGAACGAGAGAGACGGAGGGGGTGGAAGGGTTAGTGAAACAGAGAGAAACAGTTTCTCAGCTGCATATCTCTTTGGCGTTCGCATAGGACGTGCATGAGAGTTTATCAAATGAAAAATCTCTCTGACACTGTTCACAGGATTAAAATGTAACTTTTTGATATTCACAAGTTTGGTCGATGTTAATGCTTTTACTTGGAATAATTTACTTGCTCCCTATCGAACGTATTTTCCATTCGTGCCACGGGCAAAATTATGTATGCGTATTACATGATGATTTGCATAGTAATATATTAGGATGGGCTTATTAAAAATTGTGTATCTTCCATTTTTCCTCGTCACGATTATATTCATGAAAAAATTGTCTGATCCTGACAGAATACTAAATTATAACTTTTGTACGTAGTGCAAGAGACGAATATTGATCCACCAGAATGTAATAAACGGAGGAACAAAATTCCTACCTCAACATTGCATTTTCAGCCATAATTTATTCACGCTGATGATGGAAAACATGCCCTACATGAGGCTCCTACTTCTAAACTTGATGCAGAAAATGTAAATTTTTCCCCGATGAGGGAGTTTATTACGATATTATGGAAGCAATAGCAAGAGCATTAGTAGCAGCTCTTTTTTTTACTTTTTTTAATAAATTCGAGTGCTTCCGTCGTTACGGCACGCTTAGGACGAAGTCGACTGTGCGCTCTGACAAACGCGCTGTTACCCGGCAGGAGCGAGAGAGCTCCAGCTACTCTAAGCATACAACCATATGCACGCTTATGATCCGAACAGATGACGTACCTTCGAAGTTTCCATTAAGCTGCAAGCGCTCCTTTCTCCTCGCTTCGTCCATGGCACTTGATTGGGCAATGAGATTGAAGTGTTCAGCTAGGGAGCTACTTTCACATACTTAGTGGGTCAAACTTTTCCACGGTTCATAATCATCGCAAACCTTTGAACACGATGTAATTTTCCTTTGACAAGGAAATTTTTACACTTTGAATTTTCATACATTCTGTACTTGATGAGATATTTTATACGCTTTGAAACCAAAAAATTATAAAAATAACTAAGGTAATACAATAGTTTTCAATACAATAACGAGTTGTCCATTTCTTCACTAAATTTTTTTAGTGGATGTTTCTTTATTGAGTATAGAAATATTGAAAATTAATAATTAGTGTCATTTTAATTATACGAAATAAATCACCTTAAATAAGTATAAATACCTTATTACAGCATGTAAACCCAAGTGTACTCTTATAAAGACAAATTAATTAGTTCGACATCCGAGCATGTCGTTGCTGCACATGAAAGCTTATGAAAACAATACATTCATTGTTTAGGATAACGAAAAATTGAGATCGTTAAACCCATCCAATTTTACGTACACATATAAAATTCTTCTAAAAGAACTGACGGACGTGTTCCAAGCTTCTCTTTAAAACGGTTCTGTATCGCTCCAGAGTGAATTCTTGAGATATTTCTGTACAACTTTATGCAACATCTGCAGACCTGTGACACAGAGGACATCATCATTTCGCTTCTACTTGGATGTCACTGAACTTTTGACTTTGCGCAAAATTCCGGAACTCCCCTCGTTACTTTTTCCTTTCTTAGCTACCTTAACTTTTCTCCCATCTTGTTCAAACATCAATGTTGTAAGGGAATCAAATTTCCCTTAAAGTTTATAATCATATACATGCGTATATTTTTTTTTTAACTGAATGTTATCTGTGGTAGTAACAGAAGTCCAAGATACATTATTAAAGAATCGTTGTGAGCATTCAATATTATTTTTATTAAACGAGAATACATTCGAAGGACGACTTTATTATTTGAAGTGAATCTTTAAACTGAATCATGCTTTAAAATATTAATAAAACCCCTTGCAAAGAGAGTATGTTTAAAATCTCGAATTAAAAAGAGGAAAAGCAGCAAGCGGATGTTTGAGAGAAGGGAGGCAAACACGAGATGAAGTAAGTACTCAATTTATATTCATTTGCCTTCAAGGCTCCAGTTAAACTCATCATCGATCGTGGGTGAAGAAGCGGAAAAGGAAAGAACGAGAAGAGAGGGAAGTGCGTCCAAACAGGACAGCGCTAGAACTGGAGCTTGTTATTTTCTCATTTCAATTTCCAACGTTGGACTGGTTATAGGTTCCATCAGAGGCTTAGACTCGCTGAGAAGACCAGATAGTGGAATACCTTTGGTAAAACGAAATAAAAAAAAAGGAGATGGAACGGTAACTTGAGAATAACCCGTTGTCAGGGGTGTTGAAAGGATGGACAGGCAAGCTTGTTCATCGCATCTCGTGAATTTGAAATTCAATAATGGCAGCGTTGTTTCGAAGCTTCTTGGGCTAGTTGGGTTGGTTTGTGTAGTACTGTCGCTGCTTCGAAACAACATTTATTCGTAGAGATCAGTGAAATATACACAAGACGGTAAAGTGAGCGTGAATTATTTTTTACTTGAATTTTCCGATATATTTGAGGATATATTCAAACTATAACGTCTAGAATCATTGGTTTTTACTTTTGACTCAAGCACAAAAGTTGGCTGCTCCCAATTTCTCAATCCTTGATTTATTAGGGTTTGTTTTCAAATGAAATCTTGTAAACGTGAAGCCTAAATATATTGTATACTAGCGGCCCCTCCGTCTCGGCTTCACCCGAGACTTACTTAATGGAACACCGTAGTGTGTTGACATGTACTGTGGAACGTTTTCAGTTAGAAATTTTACATTTATTCCTGACACTTCTCAGAACAAAAAAGCTGTAAAAAGTGAAAATAATACAATTATGCAAAAAAGTACCTTGCATTTCTTATGCCATAAAATAATCGTTTGCCCTGAAAGGCCGTTGATTTGCAGTTTCTTCCGTATAATGTATGAACAGGGCAATTTTTTATAGCTGTAAGAATTTGAAATGCACAAAAAATATGCTACAAAAAATGTTTTTTTTCTTATCTCACAACTTTCTAACTACAGCAACAAAGTCATAGAACTTAATCTCTACATTTTTTATCGCCACATAAATACAAATACATATTCTACCTATTTGAAAATCTGAAAGATTCAAGAAATTACTGAGAGTTATAGTGAAAAGCTTATCTCTCACTTAATGAATTCTTTATTTAACAATTTTGATGCTGATTTGATCTTAATAAATTTAATGTTCAGCGTTATTTCCTTGACGCCTCAAAATGTATTCGTTCAATGTATATGAAGTTTTTCTTCCAATCTGACTTCTTACGACTTTTAGCATAGTTAAGATTTTGGAGAGCCCTAAAGGCTGTTTTTTTTCAACTTTATTAGGTTGTAATATGTTTGTTGGCAAGGTAATTCGACGTCCGATGGCCCTGAAAAGGACCGACAAGCTTCGTAAGTACACTCTTTCTCGACTGAAGTTTCCACCAAACGTGATTGCCTCTGTACTTTAGGGTGATCTTCTCTGGCCTGTTGTTGTAGCAACATACTGATTGAAAGGAAAACTACAACATTTAAAGCTTTGGAGGTAGTTATAGAGCTTTTTTCCGACGTCTCCTGGTATAAAGTCAAAGACGTTGGTGTCTAAAACACCTTCTTTTTTTTGTAGACTCAGTTGTTTTGGTGATTTAAGGTAGAGAGATTGGTTCGTAATGCTTGCTCGTTGGAGACTATCCCGTTGGCTCAAGTTTATTTTTCTTTCATAGCTATTAGGTTCTGTTAGCGCAGACCTTGAAGAAGATTGGTGATTCCTAGTTGAATACTTAGAGTTAAGCGGGTAATATAGAGTCGTCGGTCATCGAGGTTCCCAACCTTTCAATGAACAACTTCGCTCGTGACGACTACCGGTGAATGACTGACTTGGTTTAATAGTGGCCGGCTTTACATAGTCTTTTAGCTAACGAATCGTTTTCGGAAATGGTAGTAAACATTTATTTGTTGGCAAGGTAGTTCAAACTTAGGTGGCCCTTAAAATAACCGATGAGATTGATAGTTAAGTAGGGAACGTCAATACTTTTAATGGCCCTGAAAAGGGCAAATAGTAAAATTTCCAGTTATTCCCTATCATTATTCTTGATAATGGGTCCTGAAAAGGGCCAGTGGTGAAACTTCCAGCTGTCATTATTATTTTTGATGATGAAGAGCTGGCTGCGGGTAGCTTGTCTCTTATCCTTGGGTTCTCTGTGTACGGAGACAGTATTGGAGGGAGGTACACCGCAGACCAAAGAATATCTCGTCTTCTGGTCATTCTCCGGATAACCAACCACTCATCGTTATTTGCAAAAATGGGCCTGGAGAATACCTTCTCTGTAGGTATGCCATTGGGACGACCACTAAAAAGGAGGCCGTTGTAGCTGCCCGTACTCTTCAGGGCTGTCTTTCTTGGCTTGCATTTGAAGTAGCAAATTCTCTGACGGCACCAGGCCAGATGGTTGAACGGCTACAAAACTCTCAAGTGTTTAATCAGGTTCTCTGGCTAGACACGTTTCCTGGTGATTCCACCGAATACGTTGACGTTCCGAATGCATATTTGTCCGTAGCACTCTATTATCTTGGCGATCCAGGGTAAAAGCCGGTTTATTTTGCTTGCCCATGAAAGAAGAGTGTCATCGGTATCCGGGATGCCCAGCTGCACGACTGACGTCTCTGTGCTTGGTGTATTGCCGATGAACGGCTTGGACAATCGACAATTCGATGGGACATCTTATAACCACTCTTCACTATCTTTGATTGTGGGTAGCTTCAATTTTACCTCGACGCCACCTAGCAGATTCTACTGAACTTAAGCGTAAAGCTAGCTTATTTTAGAAAAACTTTAAGCTTATTCATCGCTATTGTTATTAACTTTTTCAAGAAAAAAACTATGCGAAAACCATTTTGGAGTCATCAAGAATCAGTATGCAAAATCGCAGCAAAATCGGTTTAGCAGTTTTCGTGGTTAGCGATTACAAGGGCTTTAGCTAGTTTGCTTTATATATTAGTAAAATAAGATAAAACCTTATTATTGTTCTTGATGATGGAGAGCCAGCTATGGGTGGCTTGACTCTTACCCTCGGAGTCTCTACGTACGAAGACCGTACATGAGGGAGACACGCTGCTCACCAAAGAATATCTCGTCTTCAGGTCGTTCCTTGGATAACCATCCGCTCATAGTTAGTAGGAAAAGTGGTCCTGGAGAATACCTTCTCTGTAGGTATACTGTTGCAGCGTTGGGACGATCACTAAGGAGGAGGCCGTTGTGGCTGCCCGTACTCTTCAGGGCTGTATTCTCTGGCTTGCATTTGAAGTAGACATTTCTCTGACGGCACCAGATCAGATGGTTGAACGGCCACGAAACTCTGAGACGTTGACGTTGATGTTCCGAATGCTTATTTGTCCGTGGTACTTGATTATCTTGGCCATCCGGGATACAACCGATTTATTTCGCTTGTCTCTGAAAGAAGAGTCATCGATAGCCGTGATACCTTGCTGCACGACTAATGACTCTGTTGTAGGTGTATTGCCGATGAACGACTACGATATTGTACAACTCGATTGGGCATCTTATCACCACTCTTCACTATCTCTGATTATGGGTAGCTTCAATTTTACCTCGACGCCACCTAGCGGATTCTACTGAACTAAAGCTCAAATCTACCTTATTTTATCAAAACTTTAAGCTTATTTATCGCTATTGATGTCAACTTTTTTGAGAAAAAAACTATCCGAAAACCATCTCGGAATCATCAAGAATCAGTATGCAAAATTTCAGCAAAATCGGTTAAGTAGTTTTCGCGGTTAGCGATTACAACGGTTTTAGTAACTTTGCTTTGTATGTATATTAGTAAGAAGAAAGATAAAATTTTTGTAAAATTTAATCAGACCTCTCACGTAAAAGGCTATTAGCCGATTTTATCGACAAACAGTATGATTCAAATTTTGTCGACGCAGGAAAACATTGTCATTAACGTATTGGAGGGAGAAAATGTTTTTTAAGTACGAAACTGATGCCCACATTTTGATTTTTTTCTTGTTCGTAAGGGGTAACATTAGTCAGTAATGTTATAGTGCAGTATCAATTTATTCGTGGAAATTGAAAATAGAGTTTGGCTTGAATCTACCCAATTATTCTAGTCCACGTGCTGCTAGTGAATACAATTGTCTCCTCGATTTTATTCACTTGCGAATTTTGCTCCAATTTAGATTGGTTGTACCCTTAAGTTTGTATGGGATTTTTCAAAGACGCTCGAAGGTTTCATTTTCTTATCTTTATACCAACGTTCCACTACACATAATTTTTGCTTTTGTTATTTTTTTCTTTTTTCATTTTAGTCCCCTTCTCCCACACGTTCTCTCAAGAACTTCCAACCCACTCTCCCTTCCTTCGTAGCCAGCCGCGCAGTGCTTATCCTTTCTTCTCCTACGGTCTTCCAGTACAGGTCGCCGCTCTCCTGCCTTCGTACTCAAGATAAAATTTTTCCTAAGACAGGAGCTCTCACTCGCGGCAGTTCCCGCTTCATAAAAACTGTATATAGCCTTTCTTTGGCAGCCATCTGGCACTCACGCCACACCCGGAAAAGATGAGTTGTGGAGGTCGTTTGCTGTTGCACACTCTTTTGCTCCTCCCCCCCCCCTAACATTTTCCTCCTCATTTGAATTTGTCATCTTTCGTTCGCTGGAAATCTATTTTGCAATAATAATGCACTTTTTTGAGCGGACAACCAAGTTAAATCCTGCTCGTTTCTTGCGGTTGTCCAGCACTGATGCGATCCTCCTTACAGGTCTTTGCGCTGCAGTATACTTTTTATCATAAGGTATTTCTCCTTTTTATGCACTTTTCTCGATTAAGAAGACCAGCGTGTTTGTACGTTACAATATTGCAGTAAAAACGGTGAAAGACAACCAAAATGAAAACGAAAGATCCGAATTGTGAAGTGTGATTACTGTTGAGGGTATTTTGCATATCATTAAAATTTAATACCAAAGCCAACACCGATAAACTATTTTACTATGAAATTATTACGTAGCCAACCGACTAATTTTATGCATATTTGCATTTGATTGTGAAGGTAAACTATTAACATGTTAAGAAACAAATACTTTTTATATAATTTTGTTACGATCGATTCATAAAGAAACTGACACTCATACTTTGAAGATGGATAGCAAAAGTATTAAAGTTTGCTACATAAATTAAAAAACTTACAAGAAAAACGGATTAGTACAAATGTTTGAAAATATGTAGAGTATGCATGAAAGTAAAAGTTTAGCGTAAAGAAACAATTAACTTATCTATAAAAATTGCGTGACTGAAGAGCGAGAAAAGGGTGACCTTGGGGTAGGTCTGAAAATGTGTAACGTAACGTTTTCTTGAAAGGAAACTCTGGGATGGTTTTTATATGGCTGACTCGTGTAAAATTTGATGTTTCGTGGTGAAAAATTATATTTGTAACAAATCCATACCGTCTAAGCTGAAAATGAAGTCGAGAAGACTTTGGTTTTTTATCGAACTAAATGACAAAAACCTTGGCGTGATATGGGCTCTCATGTTTTGGAGTAGTATTGATATTTTATTTATTTACATTCCAAAGGTAACGGTTAACAAATATTTTTTTTAAATGTATCCAGTTATTAAAGTTCATAGCTTGATTATAAAAATATGCAATAAATCTTTAGCATCCGATGACTCATTGTATCCCAGATTTTTCTACACAAAATATATGATAATTCATCAATATCTGTGTAATCTGATTGGATAAAGATTTACGTATAACCCAATGCTCTCTCTTTCTCTCTCTACGTACGTATTTACGCCCTAAATGTATCTACAGTGTTAGTCAAAGTTTTCGCACGTACAACGGCTCAACTTAAACTAACCAATCAGCTGATACTGACTGTCTGTATTAACCAAAATACAGGGATTTCCTGAAATTCGGGATTTGCAGGGTTACCAAGGGATATCAGTATAATCTTCGCAACCCTCATATCGAATACAGAATAAGTATCATCTCCAAAATGTCCGTCAAATTTACAAGTTTGTTCACGTTAAGAGTGGATGACCCAATTCTTTCGCTCATTCTCTGATAAACTTGGACTTTATCTTCAGCAAGACTTGTGCTCATTGCTCGATCTGCAGCCATGCAATACAACCCTTATCTAAAGATCCTGTGTGAAATGTAATTGGATGAAAACCATTGAATAGGTGAATGTGTTTCTATCAAATTACCTTCAAACAATCGTAAGATTCAAAAGATAGCATTCATACGTTAAAGTAACATCACACTGATAGCTGATTACATGTCGATGTCGTTGTATCAGAAATTCAGTAGGTATTGATTGATGAGCTAAGCCCTTAATCTATGTAAAATGCTTTTGTACTAAGGTTTTCTGGTGGTTCCATTGTTGGAACAACCAAATCGGTACATAAGTTCTTGGCATATCCGATATCTCAAATAAACGCCCGATCTTATTATTTATTTTTATTTCACTGCTTATTGTAAAAGTTAAAAGTCTGTCTGATCTACGAAAAAGAAAGCTTAAAAACGATCAAGAAGAAAGCACTGATAGACATGTAGAATAAGTTGTTCAGTCACCTTCTCAATTTTCTTTCACATAATAAATTTTCAATTTTCTATGACGCTTCTCAACCTAAGTCATAACAAAAACTTAAGAACTACCTTGAGTTACATCATGGAATAACAAAATAAGTATAAAAACTAAATATCTAAGGTTGAAAATGTAACACGATAAAAATATAGATCATTTGAGCTTCAGTAACATCCCTGTAGAAAACATAAGCGACATTTTCTTGAGGTTTATGCGGAAAAGGACTCAAAAATAATTTTGTGGCCAGGTCCGAGATACAGTCTCAGTCATGATCGAAGGCAAGTGACTGCAATAGCGCGTTTGTATTCCGGTAAAAAACTCTTTTCTCCCACCGATGTACAACAAGAGCGGCTTTTGCTCGTACGCGAGCCAAAAATTCTTGCATGAACCATCCTTATGCCACCACTTGGATCTGCATACACCAGCATGTACATGTCAAAAAATTTTATCGGAATATGCAAATACTCTTCCATGAAACGCATAGGATACATCAGAAGCGTACGTGAGAATTTAAGATGGATGAAGGTATAGGGAAAGAGAAAAAAACGTTTACGAAAATAATTGTTTCCCCCCTGAGCTATCACCCGCAGTGACAGGCGAGATACGAGGAAGGCTGTGGCGCCGGAAGGCGAAAGTTTCCTGGTGACGACGACGTAATGCCAGATAGCAACTCTCGACCAAGAACCTAATGACGTTCAAACGAGTTTCCGCCAAGTTTCGAGACTTAACGCAATCATCCTGTTTACGTGGAAGTATCCCCTGTAGGTAATCCCAATCACCTCGGGCTTGCGGCTGTTCTCCTCTCACTTAATTGTAGATTTCTTTTAACACCCCTGGGGTCCTTGTTACAGGACTCTGGAAGCTCCTACCTCAAAGCTCGTCATATTGCTGACATTTATACGATGCCGAAATAACGTGCAGAGGAGCAAGGATTTTCCAGCGAAGTTTGGATTTGAGCTTATTAAAGTTTCACCCCTCGCTTTTCCAAGGAGTTTGCATTTTAAATCAATCCAACGTAATTATTTTGCTTCTGGAGTTTCCTCGCTTCATCCCCTCTGTTGACTTGAGAAAGTGGGTTAACAAGCTTATGAGATCACATAATCCCTGGAGCACGAGAGTTTCGGTGGCTCTTGAAAAATTTGAACCTGAAGTTGGAATGAACACGTTCTCCAAACTCCTCAAACATAATTAAGTTGTGAGTTTTTCATAATAGTCGCTCAAAAGCCCTAAGAGATTTCCTGATAAAGTAGCTGGTTAAGTTCCTCACAAAACTCGAAAAAATTTAATTAAAAATTTACAGGAAGAGGATTCCAAAATTAAACACCGCCAATCAATAGTAACGAAGCGTCTTGCTCGCAGGTGCATCGAGAGAGTCTCGTCTCATAAATGGAATATCGTGGGGGAATCGAATTCCGAATGAAATTGATAAATTCCAATAAGGGGTTCACCAACCGACCATCTATGTTTGGCTGCAGGCGGTCCTTTCACCAGCAGTTACGGTAGCAGCCTTTCGGCGTCGCGTCGTTGACGTTGCAACATGCAGCCAATCCACAGCAACCTGCCACACTTTTCTCGTTATATTTAAATTTGTTTGCCTTGACTTTTCTTTAATAATTCAAATGTTTGGCCCATCGGGAAGAAAAAGCAAAAAAAATTTCGAGTGAATGGAAAATCCTCAGATCTATATTCTAAATTTGTTTGCTTTTTGTTTATTTACTTGCTTAGAACTTTTAACCTTACCAGTTATTTTTAACATTGGCTCTGATGATTTTTATGATATTTTTTATGACACCATTGACATGAATTATACGAGTTGATATGAAAAAAAAAAAAAAAAAAAAAAAAAATTCTAGTTGGTGATAATAATTTTGACGAAAAAAGCAGTGTGAGAGGGATATTTTCGAGGATATTTTCAGTGAATCATAGGATGGAGTCTGGATGAAAATCTTGTATCAATTCGGCGCAATCGTACAAAAATACCTTCGTAATGAGTGCTGGGCGTACTCATGGTCGGTGATAACACTTGTCGAATATAGCGCTGAACCTCATTTTCGACATCGGACAAATTGAAATGTTGCAAGTTACATCCTGGACTCTAATAATTTCAGTTTCCAATTTTCAAGTGTAACGTACATCAACAAGTGGGAGAGAGTGGGTATAACGCTATTGATTTCTAAGTCGGAACGCTGGTGAAACTGGATTTTACGTCGCGATAACTTGGAGGATATATGGCCCGCGGTGTATGATCTCGCGAACATAGATGAAAGGAAGAAACAATGAAAGAAAACTCGACTGGCAATAAGTTGGATGTATATATCACTCGGATTGAATCACGGCGCTGAAATTGCCAGCACATAAAACAAAGGGAGTCTGGACGGGAGAGAGGGGGAGCCGAGATCCGCACGAACAAGAGTTAATAAATTCCCGCGCTCTCTTACTTTTCTCCGGGTATCCATCCATCGATTCATCGATTAAAGGGGCGCCGCCGATTCAGCGTCTATTAGAGCAATACGCGGGCCATCGAGAATCTCCGAACTGCAAGTGTTGTGGAGCAAAAAACGTAAAAAGGGGGAGCCAACTTCTTTTGGGAGGACGATAAAGTGAATCGAAAGGAGAGAGGAGTAAGCGATAGAGGATCGACGATACGAGGGGATGCGAGTGTCAGTCTTGAGGTTCTGGAAAAAAAATTATATGACATAGCTGCCAGCGGTGCAGGGCAGTGGTGGATGAAGAAGAGAGGGGGGGCTTTGAGAGGTTATGTATCCAAAGAAAGGAAGAAAAAGTGGGCTAGTGATATAAGAGAGCTTCTAGCGCTATAAACGACTGCTAGTGATGCTGGACGTCGAAGGATTCTTGATTTACTCTCTTGGAGGTAGCTGGCTCTCTTTTTGTCGACGCGAGACGGATATAAAGGAGCAAACAGGTTGTTTACGGTGCTTTGGAAATGCTATCGCGGAGACACGTGATGTGAATTTCAGGGAGCTATTGGAGCTTGGTTATCTAGTACACGCGCTGCTTGCTACTGCTGCTTAAATGGAATCGGGCTTACGGAGAAAAACGTCTCCGGTTCTGCAAGCGAGATGAAAAATCAAGTTAGCTGATACGCAGGGTCGATGATGAATAAATGAGTTCTGGGCGGCGATGATAAGATTTTGAATCGTTTGTGGCTCTTCAATATTTACTGCGGGCTCTGTTTTGCAATTTATAGCATCTAATCTGTATTGCATGCCAGAGGAAAATGAAGTTTGCAAAATAGTTCTTTTTTTATCGTGATCTACAAGGTTGTACCTAAACGAGAATGTATGAAATACACGTGAAAAAAATTATTGCCAAAAATTTTTTTTTCATCTTAACGCTGTAATAAAAATTATGGGAAAATGTTTCTCTCTAATGATAACTGTCCGAATGTGAACCATTGTAGAAACTTGTGGAAGCATATCTAATCAAAATTTGAGCTTTACTAATTACATTTGAACGAGCCCTTCTCACAAAGTGGTACATTCACCAACTAGTTGGTATTCTTGCTTCCCTATGATACAACTAGTTTCCATAATTAATGGTGTTTTTGTTGAAAAACTGAATTATCTTATTTGATGCCTGTATTTTTATAACTGTAAGGCCAGCTATGCAGATGACACACTATTATTTGTTATTATAACTGAACCACATCATCATACCACACCATATACGATTGATCCTCAAATCCTTTGATATTATAATTATTAAACAATTGATTTACTACTCAATAATTATTTAGTTATAAGAGAAATTATTATTCACTAAGCCATTTCATAAAAAATATATCGTTGCCAAACAGTCGAACGTGTTGTTTATTTAATTAACTAGCAAATTGCTATTTTTTTTTGTGAATGAAGAAAGCTGAAATACTTGAGCACCAGTATTTTTAAGATAATTTAGTTATTTCGACGCTCCGGACGAAGCCTATGCCCAGATTGGTCCTGGATGAAAACTATGCCCTTTAGTATTTGGAGTTTAAATAACTGTTTGAAAAAAAAGAGAATGAACTTTTTTAAAAGATTTTTTTAAGTGAATATTATAAAAACTGTAGGTAACAACCACTATATAAATATATTTGACTGTATATCTAATTACAAACACAAATGTGCGGTGAGCTTAAATGAATTTCACTTCATCCGAGCTCCAGAAAATATCAACATCTTAGTCTAGACTTGATTTGTCTAGAAAATAGACAAAATGAGGGTAGGTATGTTATTTAATATACATTTAAATGGCTTCTCCTTCTAGGGCATGCAAATTGAAACTTTTCAGGATTTTGATAAACCTGAAGCATGATTATCTTAGACCGCCTTAGACTAAGCTTGATCGGCCATGGTAATAATATTGATTATAAATTAAATGATGGTTACTTTTATCAAACATATTTTTCTCGCAAATTGTATTGGCAACACAATGAGAACGTAGATATAAGACAAGTATAGAGCACGAATATTCCATGGAAAAATAATTTACCGTACCCTAATGCATCTAAGGAATAAAGCATAGCTTTCACGACGATATAGCACCACGGGAGAAAACAACTGCATCTCGACCTCGGTATACCAAGTGTTCGGTGCAAAGAAAGGTATTATTTACTCCCCAAGTATTGCATCTCAGCACAATGGCACAAGGGCGTACTCTCGATGTACGGAGCTTATTTTTTTCAATAACACTTTTTTCTTCTCTCATCGTCTGCTTGCATTCTTCTCGGTGCAGGTATATCAGTGTACGGACATACGAGTATACACAGGCATGTACGCGCAAACGAGCGTCGGAAAAGAAATGGGGAGAGGGAGAGTAATATGCGACGGAATAAAGCATGGAAACTTGTCCTGAGAAATAAAAGGAGGAACAATATTGAAGAAATACGAGGTATGGCATGCGTAGAAGGTAAGGCGCAGGGCGTGCGGGTGATGGTCGGGGCTGGTAGAGGAACACGCGGTGGAGGGAGCGGCGAGCGGAAGCCCCGGTCGGGAAGCGGTGGGAGAGCTCTGCTGGCACTCGGACGTTGTCCAGTTTCCTCAGTGATGCATCGGACGCGCACTTACGTGTGTGTGTGCGCTTCTCGTTTTTCCACCCCTTCCTACCTACTTCGTCTACACGCTGCCGGTCGTTCCGGGCGAGCTTCCTCGTGTCGTTCGTTTTCTTTGTACGACCTAGTGGGGTAGCTGCTGCTGCAACCATCGAAGCTGGACGGAAAACGTGCGCAATATATGTATATAGAGAAGGGGACGCGATCTCGAAACTTGTCATTATTCTTTTTCCTCGTGTTTTTTCTCTTAGGTGTCGTCCTTCGTAAATCTCGCTTTTGAACTCTGATTGCTGCTCTTATTTTTTTTTGTTTCTTCTTTATACTGAGAGTAAATATTTATAACTTAAAAAAATGTGACAAATTTATTTTCAAAAAATAAGTTAGAATTAAACAAAACCAGTATAGTTCATAACTCTTACACTAAATTAATTTCATTTTTGAGCACGATTTCTTCAGCACTTTTTTTCTGGTTTCACTATCATTCCGAAAATAGTTTCAAACGATATTTCGAATTGTTAATGAGAAAAACCTTTGTTCTAATCAAAACTCGGATTTAAAATATTTTTGAGTAGCCTTAAAAAGGTTTTACCATGAGACCCAGCAATCTGTAATAAAAGGATGAAAAGATGTTATCAATGTCATCATATACGTATATATTTTTTCTCACCCAGTCTCCTTCCAACCACTAAAAATAAATAACAAATGTTATACATATGCTAATATGCGACTTTTTTCATGCATACATTTGAAAAATGTATCAAATTATTATTATGTCATAAACTTTCCCTAGTACAACAAAAAAACTTATAAAAATAAATTCTGAATTTAATAAATAGCGTAAAAGTCAAATTTTGGTTAATGGATGAAATATTTCTTGTACAAAGTAAAGTTTCTTATCAATAGCATTATCTTATATGTTCTTATTGATGCAAGAGTTTAGCATAAATTTTACTGACATTCATGTCTTACGCTTTCGAATTAAAAAAAAAAGTAACATCTTTCATTTAATAACTTAAAAACAGTCAATAATCATAAAAAGATTAAAGTTTTCACTTCCCCTTGAACGTCACTACACAAGTGTTACATAGTATGCAAGTTTAATTATAATTAGAAGAAATTTGAATCTGTAAAAAATTAAAAAATATTTTTGAAAATCAAAAAATCAAACTAAAGCTTGATAACAGACTAACATCTCCCAGTGTGAATAATGATCGAAAAACAATAAGTGTAAGCCTGTTTAGTGGGGTTTTGCCATTCATACACAAATATTCATGTATATAGCACATAATAAGATTTGATGATTGGGAAGGATCATTAGATATGCCAAATATTCAGTTTTTTGCTTTAATTGAAATCCACGAAAAAATAAGTCTAGTCCACGAAGAAGTAGAACGTGTAATATTTCTTCACATCGTGAAACAAAAACGTTCCATCAAGATTTTCATTCGTTTTTTCAGGTACGAAAAAGTGTTTTTGTTCATCGAGTTGCGCCACTGAATTTTCGTGGTCACTATTGTATCGCGTAAAAAGCGGCGACCCGTAGGGGTAAACGGTACAGTTATTGACACCTTAAGGGAGTGATTGACCCCTGTATAATTTGTATATCTATATGTAAAGGCTCCATTTAAAAATGCATGTGGCGGTCAATCACTATCGGGGGGTCAACAACTGCACCGTTTACCCCTACAACCCCAACAAGCGAGGATTCGCGACTGAAGAGCATGATGTGTAATGGGCAGAATATAGCAGTTATAACGTGTTTCTTCGTACATCTACCTCAAAGAACGCACTGGCATGTAAAAAAGTAATGGTTAGAGTAGTGACAAAAAACTGTATGTATTTACTTTTACGGGGTACTGGTTCTTGTACGTAAAAAAACGCCCTGATTAATTAAGTGGTAAAGCAAAGTATTTGTACATGATTTTACTTTAAAATTTTATGAGAAACTTTCAATATTTTTTAGTAGGATTTTGCTGTGTTAAATATACCCCACTGGTAAATAAGATAGCTGGAACTCACAATTTTTTGCGTAAGTAGTATGAGTCTCTGTTTGCTCAGGCGTAACGTAAAAAAGTTTTCAAGCTCTTAATAAGTATAAAAGTCAGTTTTATTTTGCAAAGTACTGTAAAAGAAACTCAAGGTTAAGTTAGACTACGTTTGTTTTTCATACTATTACAGGTAATTTGTTTCGTGGATTTTGAAATAATAAATACAAATTTTACATGTTTAACTTTAAAAATTCGATGGTTGATTAATAAATAGGCACGGTCATCCAGAGTATTTCAAAAAATTAGTAACAAAAAGTATTTTTAAACTATTGAAAGTAACAAATACCTTACAAATACCTGATATGCCGATCTCCGATCAATGTAGTACACTTAATTCAAGTTCATGCGCGCCCGTACAACGATTGTACAGGGCTTACTAAGCCCGCAGTAGAACAAGTTGACGTACGGTCAGGCACAAAAGTGCTTGCCCGAGGTAACGCAATTCGTAAGAAAGTTAGGAATCTACCCCCACTGCAATGAGCATCCGATGCGATTCCCATTAAAATTTTCTCCGACAGAATGAAATCCATCATAACTGGGATAAATTTTTCTTCTCCATTCCCGACTCCTCCAAAATTCAAGAGTCAGCTTTTCAGCAGATCCCTTCTCTAGCACCCAGCCCCTCTCTCAAAGCAGCCACCACCGCTGAAAGGAACAAAAAAAATCCATCCATCCTTCCTCGAATTTTCCAGGCCGTTGTCGCTGTCTTTGGCATGCGCGGGTCGTGCAGTATACCTTCCACACGTAATTTCTCAGACCGCGCGAATTCACGCATACACACAATTCGATGCGACGTTCTTAAAGAGAGAGGAAATGGTTGTACCGTGCTCATAAATAAATCTGGTCGCTAGGACGCCCGCTGCCGAGGGAGCGCCGCTCTCATTGTCCCCTCCTCTTTGTGGGCGCGCCGCGCAGACCTCATAAGAAGAAGAGCCGAGGAGGGAGGGAAGACGCGTGTATATAACACGGCAGATGCAATTGACGGCGTGCCATATGTTCTTACCTCCATGATGTCCCTTCCCCTTTCTGGGCTTTTCCGGGGCTGCGGTCGCGTTTAAGGGCTCCACTTGCCACGAGAACTTTGTATTCTTCGCACTTTCTCTCCCGCTGGTTTTTCGGGCCAGACGTGCACGGCTTGCCTGGTTGGATGTAGGTCGTGCGTATGGGCCGAGCTCGTCTCAACGAGTCACATTCACCCACAGAGGGAAAGAAGAAGAAGACTTGCGCGCCAACGCGAATATAAGCGCCGAGATCAGAGAAGGCGTTGGGCCGTGGGTGTGTGCTGGTGGTGTGACGCTAGTGGTAATTGCACGCGGACTGGCGCACCCTCCTTCAAGTGCATGGCACGTGCGCTAAAGTGCACGTACACAGCCCCGCGTTCACCCACTTGCACGGCGGTCGACAGTAGAGCTAAGGAGGGGGAGGGCGCCTATTTACCCTTCACGCCTGCTAGTTTGTTTTCGCGCGAGAGAGTGGTGGTGGATATGATGGACTGTGGCTGGTTTCGTGTGTGCTTGTGAAACGTCTGCGGTCGGAGGAAGTACCTCTCTCGCGCGACACTTTTCTCATGTGAACGATATGCACTTTATTTAATTTTCAGCGAGGCCGCGCATTCGCATTCCCACTGTGTACCAACTTCGGATGCGGTAGAGTACGAGAGCCATCTATTTTTAATTCGTGGGCGTTATAAATTATTACAATAGAGGTACGTGCGAAGCACCGCTTCAATCGTCTTCATTTGGTGTCGTTCGTCGATTAATCGACTTTATGTTTCGTCGAGCAGTTGTCCTGTGGTGAATGAATGTTAGCCTTCGGAGGAGTACTTGTTGAAAGTTAATGTGATTAATCTAATTTCTTACTGACTTTGAGCATTACATGGAGTGGAAAATGCTTTTCGATCGAAAATGTATTTATTAAAAATTTACAAAATTCCATAAAAATTGGCACAGATATACTTTTTGATTTACGCGATCACGCGTTATTTCATTTCAAGCGATGGTTTTCCATAGGTACACCGTGTATAATCAGTGAGTTAGACGTATAATCAAAAATGTTTTCCAAAAGCTCGTTTATTTGATCTAAAAAGTTTCTCCTTTTTTTTATCGTCTAGAACGGAAACTTGAATAAAAAAAAAACGGAGCACTTTTCTCTCTTCCGTAACAAAAACCAACGTTGATTAGTTTTTCATCGATATGAATATACCATTACATCAAAGCAAGTGCCATTCCCATGACAAAAAAGTATACATAGCCCACCTAGGGAGGGAGAAATAAATTTTCCATCAAAATCCGAAACTCGCAGCACACAACGAAACCCATCGGCATTCCAAATTTATCCTCAACATTCATACTCTCCTCGACTCTCGGTACTCCACGTAACAAGACGACTACACTATATCCCGTCTCGTGAAAAACCCCAGCATCCGAATGCACCCGCGTAACACTGCACCAAGCGCATTTGAAAAAAAAAGAAAAAAGCTAGGGCGAGCAGGCAGAGATCCTCATTACGACGAAGTATCGAGACCTCCTCTTCAAAAGCACGTGCATGCCGGGGAAAAGGGGAGATACGCTCGGCTGCCAAACTGTGTCAGTATCATCCTCGGCTCTGTTTACCCAGAAAAAGCAGGAAAAATCAGCCACCCAGCGGCTTTTTCGCGCTGGAGCATGAACGCGGTGAATGAGAATGTCCCCCTCTCGGGTGCTTGTATACACGCGTGGCACTGCACTGCAGTAGCGGAGGGCCAGTGAGTGGTTCCCTTGACCTGCCCTCACAGAGCGGGCATCGGAAATCTCGGGCGGTGGGAAAGAAACTGTCGGAGCGAAATTGCCTCGGAACCCGGGCTATACACTCTGACGCGCTCAGAGTAAAAAGGGGGGGGGGGTAGCTGCAACTCAGACCACGAGATCCGGGTCGAGTTAGCTTTGAATGGAAACGGGGGAGAATAAAAGCGAGTCTGGGAGATGCGCTGCAAAGGATCGGATCTCCGACTCGTGGACGGCCGGCCGGCATCGTTTGCAGTCGCAGGATCGAAATCAGCGGGCGACATGCATGGGCGTTTCATTTGGTGAGAAAATCCTCTGTTTTTAGCGACTCCTCGGTGCCAACACCCTCCTTCCGGTAGGAAAATGTATTTACCGATGCAGCACCAGTGTAAGGGCGCGCGTAATCTGCAAGCGCGGGAGGGATGGCTGGTGTGAAATTTATTCGCGTTTTATTGGCAGCTGGAGTGCGAGGCGCGAGCGAATGAACGAACGAGAGTCCATAGTTTGGGGGGGGGACTTTGGGCTTTGCGCGAGAATATTTGTGGCCGCGGGATTTAGTGCTTTGTATGCTTTTCCCTCGCTCCTTTCCTCTGTTGCGACGGCTGAACTTCGCGAAATTATGTTTGCTTTCGCGAGTCTCTCTTTCTCTTCTCTGGGTCATCCGCTTTTGCGCTCGTCGAACGGGGCGAGGATTACTTTTCCAAGTTTTTTTCCTTTTTTCTTTTTTGTTTTTTAGGAGGAAACCCGCACAAGCACGGGCGAGAAACTATTTTTCGCTCGTACTAGAAACGTTCAACAGATTCTCTTGATTCGTGACTCATCGTTTCAGCAATGGTGACCCAGTGTTTCAAGTTACTTTGTTAAATAAGACTGAATCTTATGTTATTAACTTTTAAAAAATATGAATTTCAAATTAAAATACTGTCATGAAAGAATTTGCATTCAATCGAAGTATTTCAATTACTATAATTTAAAACTTTCTTATGATAAATAATTTATTAAAAACAAAATAAGTTTTAGGCTTTCAAAGCTTTTTCAATTTTTTTTCCAAGTTTGAGAGATTACCAAAAAAATGTGGGGCTCACATTTTTCCTTCTGCCGCTAAAACGTACGAAAATAGAGCGTATTACATGTTTTGCGACATCAGACCATATATTGATTCGAGTATGGCGTTATAAAGTCCCTTGGGGAGGCAAAAGGTGCTATAGTTTGGCTAAGCATGATTGAACGTTAAAATTCGGACAATAGGTTTTGTCACCGGTATTTATCTCCTTTGCTTCCCAAGTCCCTTGTACCTTGTGATCGCCCAGTGGTTAAAAGTGTACTAGTATTTAAATACTGTTTTTCCTAACAAGGGCACAATCAATATCCAAGGATTGCAGGGAAAATTTGTATCATGACTTCGAAAGTAATCAAAACCTAATGAATCAATACTTGACATGTTCTTGTTATCATGTATCTATATCTACGCGTACAAATATGTTATAAATAATTAATTTTTTATAAGAACATAATTTTTTCACAACAAAGTATTTCAAAATTTTAAAAGTAATTCAAGAAAAATACATCGAAAAGTATAATTTTACAACTGTATATTTTATCCAAACAAAATAATCAAGTGTCCCAATGAATTTGGTTGAAGTAAAAATAATAGATCTTTCAGGGTATTTTTGTCTTTGTCAAATGCTGCCCATCCGTGTACATAATATACTTACAGAGGAAATCTCATCTCGTAAAACCCTTAATTGTACCAGCGCCTGATTGCTCGATCGGGCCAATATTAATTTTTGAAGCACACTCGGTGTTCCTGCAATGATGAACAAAGGCACTCTTATCAAAAAGTGATAATCGCACAAACAGTGCTGATGGATAATCAAACCAAAACAGACGAACAAACAAACCAAGGCACTGTACGTGGAGTTGGTTTCGGAAAAACTCACCCACCCAGATTTTGTGCGCGTGGGGTTATTTTCCACCCGCAGCAACAACAGCAACAACTCCATCAACGTCAACAGTCGACACACACCCGCCCGCCAACAATAACCTTCAAATTTGTTGTACACACACGAGTAATACGTGACGCATATGGCTGCGAGCGCGTGAACTTTAAAAAGCTGATTACAAAGTCAACGTTGACTCTCCGCTGTGAAGCACAAAGAAAACTTGATCTCGCGCCCAAAAGCCGCTGTATCGCACATCATGTACATTTATATGTACCTATACATACGTGCACTGCAGGCACCCTTGGCTCAATCTATTTCAGCTTTGCCTGCAGCACCTGCATTTACACACAAACTCAACACACGATGGCACATCTCATGACGAATTCAAGGCACGGACGCAAAACTCGCCGACGCTCGCGATACGTGATTCGTCATCTATTTCTAAAGAAGCCCCTCGAGGCGCCTGTCGTCATAAATGTTGTTGTTGTTGTTGTTGTTGTTTTTGTTGTTTTTGTTACTGTTATCGTGCCTACGGTACGTGTATACACACATGCAGGGCCGTACCAGCGACACGTAGAGCACTTTGCCATTTGACTTTTCCTTTTCCACCTGACGTAACGGCACTACGTGTCGTGGGTCTGTTTCGCGAAGCGAGGCTCGGCGAAAGCTTCTCGTGGAATGAAAAATGAGTACAGATTGCTCGCGAGGCTCGCGATGAAAGAGGACCCTGGAGGGAGACGGTAACGCCATGTTTCATGGTTGCTCCGTTTTACTGCGTGTTGGGACGAGCTATAGCTGCTCTGCTGCTTTTGATTGTTTGGCTTGGCATTGATGAAGCATCTTTCGAGTACTCCCGTTTAGTGGGATTCATTTGCGCTGATGGAAAGACTAATGGCGATGCTTTATTTATTTTGATTGAATATACAATGATATTTCTTTTTTTTTCTTTTTTTTTTTTTCGTCTAGATATTATACGTGTGCTAATAAGCGTGTTTTTTTTTCTTTTCAGGTGAGTACAGATTGCGTCGAGATGTGACTTTACAATGGGCCGTGAGTATATGGCTACATTGATTTTTATGTAATGTTTATGTGGATCTAGAAAAAAACAACTCGATATATTCAGAAAAATTGTTTCTTTTTTGCTCATGAGACATGACTAATAAATTAAACTATGATTGATCTTCAGTGCTAACATAGCATTGAAGTAGAAACTTTCCCTCTACGACAAACTCTCTCTAAATTTATATCATTACATTGTATCGTAAAAACAAAGATTGTTAGTTTGTGCTTGATTAAACAAAAATCCTTTTGCTATGCACTTGAAACTTGATTGTGGTCATACATGCCCATACAGTTGATTTCCTTTATAGCCCTAGGACGACACTTATATCAGATTTAAAATATTTGTTTTACAATTTAAATAGTCAAATTTTAAGTGCTTGCACCATTTTTGCTGGTTTCAGGTTTCAAGTATATAGTCTGAGCGAAGTTTTAAAACAGTGATGATAAAGTTATAAGACCTGAGGTGATAGCCAATCCTAAAATATAGACACATTTTTGGGAAGTTCAAACTGGAAGCTGATTCAGTTAGAGCAGAGAGTTTTAGTTTGACCTACAAAGTATGGGTTAAAGAAAATCATCAGTAGGACAGCTTTCTGTCAATGAATATATTTATTAGGTGAGAGTTACATTCATAAAAAGATGGTGAAAGGTCCTTGTACGATTGAGCCAACAAGTTTATCGTTAACACTTAGCTTAAGCAATAGTCGATCAGGTTGCAATATACGTGAAATTTTTATATCTAGTAGCCTCTTGCCTACTGAATTTCACTACAAGACGTTGTCAAATTATCTTACTCTTTACCTTTGCTGGTTTGTAAGCATCTCAGCTAGCAAACATAAACACAAGGACTCGATCTGTCAACTGGCACGTAAGAATGGAACAACAATCTTGTCGCGTTTTACGTAACGCGTCCAGCTGCCACTGCGCCTGTTACCGTTACGCCCTTGGCATTTTGATGGTATGTTTAAATGGTTGGATAAAGTTCATTGTCGCTCCGGGGAAGTTGAGAGTACTTTCGTGCCGTTTCATACTCAGTTTACCACGATACGTAGCTACGGACACAACGCGCTCCTCTAAACTTACAGAAACGCCTGAATCAAACGGTAATGAATAACAGTATTTCGGGAGAGTTTTTAATTATGGGTTCTTGAGGCAACGTATTCAAAAACGATTTTTCATATCGAAGTTGAATGGTACACAATGTTTACAAAAAGACGGAAAATCAAGTTGACTAAAGGCTTGTAAAAAAAATTCAGACGTTTATATGTATTTATTTTTTTTTTTTTTATAATGCCACTAGGGTTTACAGTATTTTATATTATATTTTTATCAAACATACTATCTTGTTAGAATCGAAACCAATTATTTTAGTATTTACATGCATGTAATTAAATAACAATAATTATTTTGACTTTTACAGTTTATTATTTCTTTTCCAGTTAAAAAAAACAATGAGTCAAATTAAGTTAATTAAGTTAAAGTTTATCTTTATGGGCATTAACAATTCGCTTACAAATACTTTTAGAATTAAGCAAAACAAGTATAAATAAAACTTCGGTACAAAAATGACAAATTTATATATGCTTTTACAGCTTAATAAAATAATAAGATTTATCTAATTTACAAATTAAAGTTAATAATTTATTCGTATATTTACCAGAATACAATTTATAAAATCTAAATAAAATGTGTTCANGAGTGGTGACTTGTGGAAAAATAAAACTGATCTTTAAAATGTCACAAGGTCCTTATATTATTCGGCTACATCTTGTCTAAGATGGCCGATAAAATACTGTCAATATAAGCTTTAATTACTAGTTACAATTTCAAACATTTTTCCAGAGAATGTAGAAGATTAAGCTGTCCATTGGGGGCTACACCTCACACTTTATTAGAATTACTATTTTCTTCGCTCTTCATGTTATCCAATCAATATATTTTATTGATCTCTGGGGGTAGCGTTTTATTAGACTGGTGTGTATAAACCCCATCAAACTATGTTGACAGAAATACTTCACAATGACATATGTATTATGCATGATATGAATAAAATACAAATTAGAAAAGTGTAGACTTTACCTTACAAAACGTCAGTTAAGACATTGTTTAATGGATACTGCAACTACCGTGCATATAAAAATACTATTATGACTTGAATTTGAAATCTTTTACACACTATATGTTGTTGTGGTGTGATACCCTTCAGGTTGCAGGAGGTAGATAGCTATTTTTCATACTTTTTAACAATTGAGTATTACAATTCTTTTAAATTACAAAGACACTTAATAACACCAAACATTAATATTTTTTATTATTAATATAACATATTACTTCAAAAGACCTTGAACAAATGATGGCAGACATAATCTTTTCTTTAATTTTGACAAACATTGGGATGAGTCTTATCATAAGTTTATCTCTTTGCACTTCTCTCCGTATTCCTTTTGAAGCGTTATCCGGTATACATATACGAACTGAGGTGGTATCTGGTATTCCACTGAGCTGGTAATACATAAAATATGTGCTTACATCTGCCTATATGCCTGCACTACCACCTGCTTACACGAATCTTACATTCTCACCGACTCCAGTGGATTATGGTTGGACGTCATTTAATACTAAATTTTTCACGAGGTAAAAGGATCCAGTGGAATAATAATGAGCATCGAGCAACATTGCAGCCATCATGGAGAGCTTCCAACATTTCTATAATTTATATGATTCTTTGCTATGAAAATCCATCTGAATTCTTCAAGAATTTTCTTTATAAATTTCCAGNTAAAAATTGATAAATCAGTATTATTGAGTAAAAATGTAAGAAATTACATTAAAGATGTATACTTACCGCTTATTCTTCAAACCTAACGATACGAGTAGATAAAGTCCAGGTTTAAGTTATCATAAAAGTACTACTAGTACCATATCTAACAGTATACTAAAATTTATAGCTCGAAAACTTTAACAACCTTTAAATATGTACTCGCATACGGGATCACTTACTTTACTACACAACCTGGCTTATGCTCCATTCAAACCTTCATAAATTTTTATTTTAACTTAAATTCTACTTATTCCGACTAAACTCCAAAGAAAAGTAAAAACATAAAAAATTTCTCCCAGTGCTCCCGTACGAACCATGCTGGCATCCGCAAATAGTATCTATTACGAAAATTTAGAGAAAAGCTCAGATCTGTAAGCTATACTCGAAACCTTCGTACCAGATATTTCATGCGAGCAAACCCGCTGGCTTATTCCTTTTTCTCGATGTGTATATGTGCAGGTACACTCGAGGTTTTCCTACCTCTTTATGTTGCATTAGCCACATTAACACTGTAGCTATACTGGATAACTCGAACCACACTGCTCGTTGCAGAACAGGTGACAGAGGAGGATAATTAGAAGAGGGCAACATACCCTGAAGGACTTTGGTTCGTGATGGGTAATGAAGATACAGGATCTCGTTGGCCACCATTGGGGGAGGTATGAACGAGGCACGAATGACGAATCATCCAATCGCACAAGTACAGCTGCTCTGCTGGGCAATAATTAAATCACCACTTCATCTCGTGCAAAGCAGATTCTGTAACGTTGTTAGCTCTCATTCTTTATACGCTGTATGTGCGTTTGCCAGTATTGGCTTCTTGATGAAATTTTCCCTTTGTACAGTTAGCTCTAATGAGAAATTGATTGGTTCACCGTAATTGAGCTTTGATTGAGGCGATTCGCAAGTAACACGCCCCAGTAGTTTCTAATTTCTCTAATTACTACTGAAAGTTTTATTTCTCAACACGTTATAAGTTTTTATTGAAATCTGATAATTTAGATTTTGGGTGAACTCTCCTAACGACAGCCATAAAGTAGTCATATGACCAAAATGATTACGTGGTGTTACTGATTGTCTTCAGGAACTACTTTCAACTCTTTTGCAAGATAACAATTACATTCTAGACAGTTTTACTATTACTCTAATAATAAAGTAGTCCAGTTTGCATTGGAAGCTTTTTCAGTCTTTAAAACTGGAAAGAGAAAACGCTATTTATGCTACAATATGAAAATGATGATAGCTTGAAAGTCTATCACTGATTTCCAGGTATTACGGAAACAAAATACGATGCATTAAAATTGTAAAATATCTTATAACTATTTTGTAATCATAAAATGCTACTGACTGTCGTGTAATCTCGTGTAATTTAGTCACAAGATCCGTTGGCATGTTATTGGAGTTTCCACAGCATCAAATACAAATTGATTTAATCGCAGATTCTCATACAGACAAACATTTGCAATCAATTTGTTTTCTTTTCCTCCGTTTCTTTGTCCATCTCGGCGTGCAGTTAGCCAGCATGAAATTGCATCCAATTGATACTCCCAGCAGATACCACTACACACCCATTTCGCAACAAACTGTGCTCGTTGGTCTTTTTTGTCCTCGTTTTTTCTGGGGTGAGGGTCGGCGTTAAATTACTAACAAAACTTGCGGAGCTGAAAAACCGAGGCTGAGGCAGAAGAAAGAAAAATGTGAAAAAGAGAAGCCTCTTTTTACGCGATATCAAATACACTCATTTAGCGCCCGAGGAAGGTACATTTACATTTGTGTATTTTCCGTCGCTTGTACAACCTGAGGCTCAATTTTTTTGCACACTAGATTCACAAATTATATATTTATTTCTCGTATATGTTAACTTATTCGGTATGTGCTCTTTGCGCTTTCTGATTTTATTCGTTGTAAATTGAATATTTATGTAAAATGCATATAGAAACATTCGATCTTTTTCGGCTTATGCAAGAAAAAAATTAATCATCACTTTTTAAAAAATGGCATATGAGACATTGGTAGTTATATACACGATTAGGATTTTTTGATCTAACTAATATGTCAGAAAATCTTTTAAGTATATTTTGTTTGATAAAGAAAAAATTAATTTAGTGACAAAAAAGATCTGCTACTAAACTGCTACCACTCAAAACTCTACTTTCATTTAAAATGTCAGCTTGATGGCAAACACAATAATTATTTGACTTTTTCAATTCGTAGGTACCTTAATTTAGAAGTAAAATGATTTAATTTTGTATACGAATACATTAAAGCCATTTTGAAAACATAAACATTAATTTTAATTTCATTTAAATTCTCGCAATTGATATTTTCTGTCAAAGTACCTGAAATTTAATCAAATGACACGCTGGGTGACTCATTTTAAAAAGTATGTTACGCAAATTCTCGTTGTAATCACAGACTGTTTCAATTAAAATGGGATTAAAAAGTGTTAAAATTATTTTTTTTATTTCTGAATAACTTTCAGTCGCACTGTTCAAAATTATTGTTATTATGATTATGGCGATATGATGATAAGGTTTATTAATGGTGTTTTATTTGTTTGTTCATCCATTTATTAATTCTTTTGCCAAAGTATAAAGCAACTCCTACAATAGTAGCCACGCAGGCTTTGGTTTCCCAAACTCTCATCCAACAGGCAAAAAATGTAGATTATCCATTGTGCTTTTAGAGCCCGTATCTTAGTAATATATATAATATAGGATAATCAGTTATTCTACTCAAAAAATGGTAAAATATACTTTGAAACCATAATTAAAAAATTGATGTGGAGGTTAATACGCTGCCTCGATTGTGAGGCTAATTTAAAACCCCCTTCAAGTTTTCAACGTAACTTCCAAGTATCAACACTGATTTTATACTCTCTGAAATTCACAAGATTCATTTTGATATACTTACTTTGTTCACCACTGTTTTGGACTAGTAGCGAGTGTAGCTTTCCATGTAGTTAGAATAATTTCAACTTGGTACCTCTTCATCCGCCTTTTTGATAGATTCTTTGTCCAACATAGAAAGTCATACAAGTTTCAACAGTGAGGATGCAATTTTCGTTCTTTTGATAACCGCAACTTTAGCTTCTTTTTGACACAAAGTTGGGCCAAAGCCTACGCATGGGACTCAAAGGAACCCTGGCTACAAAGGGAACAAGAGGAAGACTAATGAGAACGACGATCCTCGTGCACTCGTTCCATAATAATCCCATCCTCTTTGACAACAGAAAAAAAAAGACAGATCAGAGCGAAGGAATAAGCGACAGAGACGTTTACAAATTCGTGCGCGTGTATAATGCATCTAAGGAAGTAAAAGAGGCGCCCAGCTGAATCCTGGCCATTAGCGGCTCTAAGTACGTAAGTAAGTTATGCCAATTGCAAGAATCTACGAGCACATGCGAGGAGAATGCGTGCGGCGGCTCTGCCAGTGCTACCTTGCTATTAAGAGGTGTTGTTTTGCCGTGGAGAAACTATAAAAAAAGATGGGGAAGGGAGAGAAAGCTCGGCTTATGCTGCTTTAGCTGCTCCGGTGCGATGCTTCGACAACGAGTTTACAGATGTTCGAAGCACAGAGTGCACATACACTGGCGTAGAGTTGGAGGCCCGTACGGGTGTGCCGTACACGCCGAAGCCGAATCGCGTTTGCTGCGAGCGTTCATCTACTTTCCAAGGTATTCGCATTAAAGGCTTAATGCTTTGCTCGCTACGCGTTAGTGTTAAGTTATTTGCGGCGGGCTTGATAGCTCCCTTGGGCTTGGCTCATGCTTGCGCTCCTTAAGTGGCACTCGACCGAGCTCTCGACGGCTCAAATTAGTTGGGGGAAATGTTACGTCGTACTTAAGCAAGACGTGTAACGGAAATGGGGTCTGTTTCTTATACATGTTGTGTTGCATAGCAAAGGTGTATTTTTTCCAGAAAGTAACTCTATCGTTAAAATACAATGGGATTTGAAATTTTTCCCGTTTGCTCAATATTAATCATCAAAATGATTTCCCATCTTCATTTTGTCTTAAGTGTTCTTCTTGACTCTTTACCAGCATTGATGAGATTATAAGACTCAACTGGGTGATTAGTTTTCTACTTACTGATACTGGATGAATTATTTATCTTCTTCTCAGACACGTAATGGAAATTATAAATAATTGTACGTATAATATAACGTTAGTCTTTAAAGATGGTTATGACAGAATCTCACAACCTCTTTTTGTAAAAACATGATATAAAATGATATAAACATGGTATGTCATCTAATACGTGCATGCACTCAATTCCTGGCTAATAAACTCGTGTAAGCAGTATTCATTTATTATTAGCAGAAAACATATTCTACTATCTGTATTATTTAATTTATTGTTAACATAAAGAGGGCTGTAAAGGAAAATCGAATGTGACATAGGGTATTGGCTAATATATTTGATTAAAAATCACGTTATGTACAGCTTAACGTATTGTCCTTTTCATACCCTTTTTGTTTGATACTAATATCAATGAGGTCGTAAAAAAAAGATAATCCGCACATTGTTTTGGATATAGCACTTGTAATACTGTTTCATTTTATATCCATATTCCAATTTTATCACAAAAATTATTTTATTCTATTACGCATACCATTAAATTTAATACTCATAAAACGGTACGCTCCATTTAATTGAAATTAAATGTTATTATTACGATGTGTTTTTCACAAATTAAAAAAAAGGACATATTCTCACCAGGAGAAAAAGAATTGTACAAGAGCAAAAGGTACAAGAGATGACCTGCTAGAGAACAAGATACATCTATGGATTCCTTTTTGAACTAATGCCAAGTCCATCTCTTTCTGTTTTCTGTGTAAGCTTGAATTCAGGTCACAGAGGATACACATGAGCGCTGGAGATAAAAGAGACTGACAACATGTATGTACACATGTGTACTACCCAACTAGTTTGCATCATTGATACAAAGCCACTAAGTGATAGGTAAGCAAGCACATGAGGAAATTAGAGCATGCAAATTACACTGGATAATGTTAAGTATGCCAGGCTGATAATCGGTTTGGATCTGAATTTGAATAGAAGTTTATATGCCATCATATTGTTGTCAGTTATGATAAATTAGGTCTTTCAAACTTAAACTTTCACTTGATGAAGCTTTTTTATGATTAAAATATCAATATAAACGAGCATGTACGTGTATATGTCTGGATCACTATCGAGATTCTACAGCGACCTCACAGGAAAATACCTATTCGTCCTGCTTGTCCCAGGTCAACCGTTAAGTCAATGGGGTAAGCAGAAGAGGTGAGAGTGACAAGAGTAGAGAGTTGGTCTCGTTCTGGTACACTTGATGCTGCTTGAAAATCTTTCCTTCCCTTTATCTCTACAACGAATGTAGAATGAAAAAAAAAATTTAATGCAAAGATGAGAATAAATTTAATAATTAGAACAACACAACTGTAAACACATTTGTCTGCGTTTAGTCGCCTTAAAAGTGTTTCCATATTGACCGTTTTACGTACCTCGTACGAGATATGAACAAATTACTAAAAAATCAATCAAAATAATTTTTTAAGTAAGATAACAGTAAATTTATCACAAATATGTACACTCAGTACAATCTAAAGTATATTTGTATTGAATCAATGGAAATATAATAAAAAAAGTATTTTTGTAGGATGAAATATACAGCAGCTAATTTTCAGTAGTTTAGAGACGTGTGTGTTTATTTCAAAAAATTTTTAACTAAACATACGGAAAAAAATACATAGAAAATAATTGAAAACACAAAAAATTTTCAGAAACAGAAATAGCTGAATAAAGATAAAAACATTGCTACGGAGTAACATGCATGAGGATCAGGCCAAAACATGAATGGACAATAAGACAAACACTAAATCTAAATCAGAGTCCTTTTAGAAAAAAAGTCAAATCACGTAAAGAAACTGAATTTTTATGACACGGAGATGAATGTACACGTACAGACATTTTAATAAAAGTATGAAGATATAGTTGCAAATATAACAAAGTCTTACAGAATCTTACAGTAAAATCATTGAAGATTTAGTCACATAAAAAAGAACATAGATGCGTTGTTTTGAACACGGATCCAGATTAACGTATCTACAACATAAAAGAGTAGGGCTAAACTCCCTTTAATAGTTTTTAACTATACTGTAAAATTATGTTAATTACAGAGCCTACGAATGTGACTAAAAAAATTTCGAAAAAAATAATATTAAGGTGTCCATCAAAAAGCAAGGGGTGGTAATACATGCAAAAGCATACAAGGCAATGCAATACATACGAAAAATGTCGAAGATGTACATATTTATTACCTCACGAGAGCCAACACGTGTTTTGCTGATTGGGTTTAAACTCAGACTTCAATTTCAAGAGTAGTAGTGTATCAGTGGCTTTGTTCGTCAGGTAGTAGTTCTGCAGTTCATTGCCTACAGGCCATGCACTTACGTATTGTACCCATACACGTTTGTATGAGCGTGTTTGTACACGCTAGTACGTGTACAGGCAGTCAGTGGCTACGCAACAATTGGACGAGACAAGCATTCGGCAACGGAACAAACACGTCAAAATTGACTTGCTTAATTGTGTGTGATCTCAGTTTCTTCCTGATTACGATTTTAATCGAAATGTCAAAGCCAGAATTATTTACACGTGTATGGCAAGGGTCTATAGAATTGATTTTCATTTTGTTGACGTAGTCAAGAGAGTATATGTCAAGATATGAGAGTATTCAAGTGTTTGTTAAGATTGTAAAACAAATTTTAGAGTGACATCATGTGTTAGAGTGGTGACTTGTGGAAAAATAAAACTGATCTTTAAAATGTCACAAGGTCCTTATATTATTCGGCTACATCTTGTCTAAGATGGCCGATAAAATACTGTCAATATAAGCTTTAATTACTAGTTACAATTTCAAACATTTTTCCAGAGAATGTAGAAGATTAAGCTGTCCATTGGGGGCTACACCTCACACTTTATTAGAATTACTATTTTCTTCGCTCTTCATGTTATCCAATCAATATATTTTATTGATCTCTGGGGGTAGCGTTTTATTAGACTGGTGTGTATAAACCCCATCAAACTATGTTGACAGAAATACTTCACAATGACATATGTATTATGCATGATATGAATAAAATACAAATTAGAAAAGTGTAGACTTTACCTTACAAAACGTCAGTTAAGACATTGTTTAATGGATACTGCAACTACCGTGCATATAAAAATACTATTATGACTTGAATTTGAAATCTTTTACACATTATATGTTGTTGTGCTGGGATACCCTTCAGGTTGCAGGAGGTAGATAGCTATTTTTCATATGTTTTAACAATTAAGTATTACAATTCTTTTAAATTACAAAGACACTTAATAACACCAAACATTAATATTTTTTATTATTAATATAACATATTACTTCAAAAGACCTTGAACAAATGATGGCAGACATAATCTTTTCTTTAATTTTGACAAACATTGGGATGAGTCTTATCATAAGTTTATCTCTTTGCACTTCTCTCCGTATTCCTTTTGAAGCGTTATCCGGTATACATATACGAACTGAGGTGGTATCTGGTATTCCACTGAGCTGGTAATACATAAAATATGTGCTTACATCTGCCTATATGCCTGCACTACCACCTGCTTACACGAATCTTACATTCTCACCGACTCCAGTGGATTATGGTTGGACGTCATTTAATACTAAATTTTTCACGAGGTAAAAGGATCCAGTGGAATAATAATGAGCATCGAGCAACATTGCAGCCATCATGGAGAGCTTCCAACATTTCTATAATTTATATGATTCTTTGCTATGAAAATCCATCTGAATTCTTCAAGAATTTTCTTTATAAATTTCCAGTCACGGCCAACGCAATCGTACCGAATGGAATTCCTTGTCTCCCTTACCCTCAGTCGTCTATTTTTGCTTTCAAAAACTGCCTGCTCCTCTTCTGCATCACGGAACCACCCCTTCCTTATCTTTATTTCAATAAATTCCTTTTTGTGTCATCCCTCGGTCCTTCCATTCTTCAACATCCACTTTTGCGTACGCGCGCATCCAGCTCCCTCCTTGTTCCAGTAGTCGATTGTAAAGTACGTCCCTCACCCTTTTCTCCATTTCCGTCTTCTCATATCCCTGCCGCGCGAGGGAGATACGGGATTGGAGCATTTATATCCCCAAAATCCCCGACAGCAGAGAAATATCTCGAGTACCCGGCGTCCGCAGCCGTTTCCGAGCTGGCGAAACTCTTATCAGAATACTGCCTGGCAAATTCCATCGAACGCACGTGTTTTACTGAAATTGCCAAAGGGATTTTTCTTCCTCGTTTCTCGTGCCAATAAGTCCGAACTGTGGTAATCTACGATTGCATCGATGCGAGACTGTAAATTTTTAACATCTCCAAAAATGGAAACCGATCCTTTTTGTACTGAAGTAACTATATCTCAACTGTAAAAGTATAAAAAGTTTAAGATCTTGGTTTGTGAAAAAGCATCTTTTAATAAAAAAGACATAGTAATCATGTAACGATATAATCACTCAAAATGCAGTATTGCAGTATTGACTGTCATATCATTCTATTAAGAAGAGATTGGCTCTTGTCAAGATTATTATTTGTTTGAACTAATTAATTTTGGATTAACTTTATTACTCAATATTTTTTAAGGGATGAAAAATTGTGAAAAAATTATTTGATTTTTTAACACCTAATATTTAGTTTAATACCTTATAATAAATTCATACAATAAATGAAAAAGTAAGATCAAACTTCAGACAGATATTTTGTATGTAAGAAGATCCAGAAGTGCTGATTAGAAAATGAAGCAGATCTTAATGCTCCATAGAAGAGAAGCACCTTTCTACCTTCATACAAAGTATACGTAACGCGCATATACATGTACGATGGAAGATTATATTGCATTATTTGGAATATCCCAAAGTATGCCTAAAACTGCTGCTCAGTTAACTATTTGTCCATCATGACATTGTCTTACTATTTTTCTCCTCACTGCTGCCGTTAAACTGTATCTCAAATCCACTACCAGATGAATCTCAAGTTTTCGCTTGTGTATGATTTGACAAGTGCATCTTTATGGCTGCATCAAGCTATCATGATCCTCAGTGGTAGTGACAGCAAACTTGAGTTCACCTATCACGCATGCATCGAGCTTCCTGCATAATCTAACACTTGGTTCAAGTACTCAAGCCTCAGAATGACAAAAAAAGCAATTTCTGACTTTCAGTGTTCACGGCCACGTCTGAATATTCATCCACCTCGGCCATTGTAGGCCACGCGGTACAGTGGACACTGCTAACTCGTTTATTGTCTTCTCGGTGGCAGAAGTACGGCGAAGCGAGGGAGAGGGAGCAAATGCATGGAAATGCGAGCCAGCCGATGAAATCCCGCAGTAACGCGTGGCAAATCTCCATTGATGCTCGCTGATGTAGTCGGTGCGGGCTATGCAAATACACACGCAGCTGCATCGGGGGGTTCTCAAGAGAGATTTGTACTGGCGAAACTTTCGGACTTGGGTATATATGTACGCGTGTAAGTGGTAAGCCGTTGTATTTAATCAAATCATGAGGTTATCGGGTACTCGAGTGCCGGTAACATTAAAGCCGAAGACCCGACGATGCTTCGAATTATTTACCCCGAGCAAGTTTCGCGGATCGCTTGTTTTGGATTGTTGATCGAGCTGCCCTCGTACTGTTAGAAACTTGACTATGGAAACTTGTGGTCTGTGCATCTGATTACGGCCACCGGTGGGATGGAGGTTTTGTTAATAACGCCATTATTATTATTATAATGTCGTTAACTAGTGGCGATCACAGAGACTACTTTGTTCTTCGATGCAACTTAATCCTTTTCCAAATCGATTCAATCTTTACTTGCGTTTTGGTAATAAAAAGCTGAGGTTTCTAGAGGGACAGCTTGATGACTTTTTTTTTTTAAATTTTAAAAGCATATTTTTCAAACTTGTACTACTAAAGAAAAGTGGAAATACTGCAAGTACAAGGCAGTATTAATGAATGTCGACGTTGGACCAATGAAGTTTTCACGTTGAAAACTTATGCAAAGCTTTTAATGAAGGGCTATTTAGAATCTGAAGATGACGTGAAAACTTTAGGGTGTAATTCTGTTTTCACTTTTTTGCGTCAAAGGCCCTTGGCTTATCCAGGCATCCATAGGATCCGGTGGAACTTTTATTCCAACTAAACTTTTGCCCGGAATACAAGTAAAAAGTTGTTTGGTGACCAAAGATTACTGGATAAAGGGTTGTAGGACATTCAATGAGATCTGTAAAATCGAGCTTTGTCGACCATTTTTCACTGAATTCAGCCTTGGACTTAACTCTAATGCACTGCATGAAATAATTGATCGTAAACTAGGTAGTCACATTCAACGCCAATGTCGTTTTGGACTTTATTCGACCAAAGTAGTATGAACGTATGATCAGAAATAAAACGAGAAATCGCGAAAAGAGTGACAGTGACACCCAGACCAAATTTTCCAATAAAATGCACGTCTGAAATTTAATCAAAAGCTGTTTTCAAAGTATGCGTCTTTATTTAGTGTTTCATACCTGCTCTACCATGTGCTTTGATTGAATCCAAGATCATCAACACCCATGACAATCTCGTAAGTCGTTGACTCAGTGTCCAAGCGATTGTTTGCGTGGACAATGTAAGAAAAATCTCGAATTTAAATAAAGATTCTTCTCACCCTGTCCGCTTTAGTACGCAATCGGTTATTTCACTGATGTGTGAATCATACGTCGATTCTGTGAGAGAATAATTTAAAAAGGTTATAACGAGTTTATCAAAAATATTTCTACATGCCGGTGAATGTTTTTCTACTTAGAGGAAAGTGGAGAGTGAAATAACACAAATGTCCTTCTTTGCTGAAACAATGGTTTTTTAAGATCTCACTCATCAAAGGAGTATTGTATCGTGCTCTTCACAGTGTATTAGACTCGATATTGGATACAGGATCTCTTGCTTGCTATTTATAAGGTAAGTAACCTCAAAATCGGAAACTGGAGCCAGTGCATCATTAAACTTTTTTGTGTACTCTAAAACTTCGCTCATAGGTACATCATATTGTTATAAAACCAAAAAAGCAACTTTATTTCAGGGCTTCCAATTAAAGTAAGGTGGTTTTAGTAAAAAAAATGAGCTACTTAAGCTGGTTATAAAAAACAACGTTTACATTTTATGTATGGGGCGTAACTTTAAAGCTGTTTGTTTGTGGAGTGAAAAAATGTTGGTTATAGCACCGTTGCTGGAATACATTTCTTCGATCAATCATACTTATATTTATTTTTATTTTCACGTATTATCAACTACCAAGCTACTTACTCTATAATCATATCAGGTAATCAGTCTTTTTATCCCTTTGGAACTTCTTGCATTTTAACAATTTACAAAATAGCGTAATCTAATGACACTATCTTTATTCTGTTCTTCCCTAAAGTTTGTGCAAATTGAGTACATTTAAATAATTGCAATATTTCGTGGTTACTAGTGTTATACGCCCATTGCGTTAAAGTTTAACTGAACCCTTAAAAACTTAAATTTAAAACAATTGTCAACCATTAATATTAGTTAAAATTAGTTTAATTAAGCAGCAGTCAGCGTTGATTTTTTGTTAACGAGTGTTTCGTATCTATCATCATCCTGCAATTATTATCTCGCCCGTGTCCTGCACATCTATACTCAGGGGTCTTCGTGGCGTTAACACGATCTAGCCACGAGTTATCACCAGTTCAAAGTGGATTACGCGGAACCTTTCGGGTCATAGAGACCGATGCGAGTGGGACCAGAGGCACTGTGAAATGTAAGAGAGTTTGGAACCACACACTCAGTGGTACTCTGTTTCCGTCCTTTTTACATAAAATCCTTGTTAACTTCTTTTTCTAGGCGTGGGACAATTTTTAATATTTTCTGTGATAAAAAACGTTAAAAATATTTTACTGTGTAATATAACGTCTTGTTATTTACATTTTTTTATATCCTTGTCATCCGTATATCTATTAGTATATTTGATTGTGCGTGATTAATAAAAGTCCAAAGGAACTTACTGTGTAACGCAAATCCTCGTTGCCATGGTTTCGGAAACTTATAATGTCGGTTAATCAAATTTTTACTTTGTTTTTTGTGAAATGAAAATTACTAGACCAAAATTTTTTTAACCAGTGCCGTGAGAAATAATGTTTACTACCCTTTGATGTCCTGTGTTCAACCATTGCAAAAATAGATGTCCTTAATTCGAAAAGTACTAACATCACGAAAACAATGTGAAACAGCCAAGGTAAAGGCTTCTTGGGGCACAATGGAAAAAAGGGGTATGTTTCCAAGGCAGCATGAACACGTAGATGAGAACTGACAAGGAAAAGGAAAGAAAGCAGCTAAAAGTGAATGGAACGAGAGGGTCGCAAAAACCATGCCCCAGCGCTAAAGAATGATCAAACGTTCTCGACACTCGCCCCTTCCCAGGTTCGCTCGAGGATCTCCGACTTCCTCCGCCAGTTTCCGCGCTTCCCTTTCCTGTTTGCTCGCCTTTTTTCTTCTTCCACGCCCTGTCTTTTTTTCTTAAACTTTGTGACAGTGTGGTGTTTCCCTCATGGTTTCGATGTTTTGCAGTTTCACTGCCTTCTTCTTTCGGGATGCTTGTGGTCGTTATTCATCTGCTGCCCTACATTTTTTAAAAATCTCTTACATTCTTATGAATGAAGGAAATGTAACGGAACTTTTACATTGCGGCCTTGGACAATCCGTAGTTTATTCGTTGCTCAGATATGCGAGTGCGATAGCAAAGTACTACAATCAATAGTACTAACTGTCGATGGGCGTCATTATTTTTAATTACTTAATTCATAAAAATTATAATATTTATAAAGTATAAATCACGTATATTCGGGTTTTAGGGAAAAATTTTTAGATTCTCGATGTAATACACAATTAGCCTTTTTAAATGAATTTTTCATATTTAGTATATGTTGTATGCATAATTACTCTTACACTTTAAATTGGCATGAAAAATCGAGAAGTTATAATACAACATATTTATTAACACTTTGTTATGCAAGTTACTCGGAAACTCTTTGCATTCACAATTATTATTTATTTTTGCGTTTCTGTTCATATTAAAATATAAAAAATACTTTAAAAGTAAATTTGCTATTGTTAGTTATTTTCAAAAGGCTTTTGCTTTATATGAAAAAGAATTGACAAATCCAATGATTGCTCATGAATAAATTTTTTATGAATGTTTTGGGTTGTTGATAAAAACAAAAGTCGAATTGAAATAATTTGTTTTTTTTTTTTAATAAAGGCTATTTTTTGACAAAACAAATTTTGAAATAGTCTTAATAGTCGTTTTTTAAAATGTTAATTAATTCATATTAGTATTAAATGACTTTAGTTTTTATATTTTACGATTTTTTAAAGTGATATCTTTTATAATTATACTAGAAATGTGTAAAAAAAAAATAATTAGCTTCTCAACCTCTCTTGTTTCGTCTTTTGGTTTCAGGTTGATTTTTTTATAATTTATGGTGGATCTACGTGAGTAAAGTATTTGTGTAGCAAAGTATCATTAGCTATAATGAAAAAATTAAAATGCTACCTAGTATTATAGTACCTGATGATTATAAAAAATATAATAACGTTTTTGTCAGTTATAAATAAAGAAACGGTGTCCTATACAACTTGTGCCCACCCAATGAATCCAAGGTCTGATTTTCGGACTCGAGCACTGATTTCTTCCAGCTCCGTAAATATTTTCCAAAGTTTTTTGCGGTAGATTTACTCACTTTCCTGTATTTGTAAAGCTCTTGCTCTACTAGGTTCCCTGAGAGAGCCAGTGGTCAAATTGTGGAAAATAAACTCTGCGACTGTGATTCCCTGGGGTTGGTATTTCTCCCCGATTCTTGGAAAATTTAGATGCAGTTCCGTCCGTAAAATGAACACCCACAGATGGAGTGGAAAATAAAAAAAGTAGAATTTACGAGCTGCAACTGAAAACATTTTCTTTCATTTCAAATTTTTTACTTCTGTTTTTTATCAATTTTTTCACCGTAAAATTATTTGTCAATGACTAGATTAAATTTTTTTTTTCACACTGAAATTTACCAGTCCCTTTGAATCGCTTTTTCCTTGTAATTGATTGCTCATTTAATATTATGGTATACTCGTCAATCATGAATTATTTTTTGTATCGTACCCTATTTTTTTTGTATCTCACCGTTAACAGACAATTAGCCCCTAGTAAGCAGGAGCCCCATACCACCTCTCGTGTTGAAGTAGTGCCAGATACTATGACATTTTTTACTCCTATCTTAAAAAATATTTTACTCGGGTATGTCATTGTTAAAGATATTCTTCAAATTCACACCTTTCGGGTAAAGTTAACACTTTTTACCCATGAAGGTGCATCGGATCAATTTACAATTCGTTCATTTTTTGTTTAATTTTAAGAGAAGCTAGTGTAAAACAGTCTGCTGGAAGAAAAAATTGTTTTTTAATTCAAGTTAAAGACATCATCTGTCTTCTGATGATGTAAAGCGAGATGTTTAATGAGTAATTATATACTTCCTTGTCTACGGATCCCATAAATTTACTCGAAATTATTACTATCGGAAGATTTATAATTATTTTTAGTAAAGACTTTGAAATTTATACATGAGAATAGATAAAATCATCCTCTAGGTATGGAAAAAATGATCTCACTTATAGTAGCAGTTTTATATGACACACCCCTTTTTAAGCCCTTAAAACTCCGTGGACTCCTCTGGACACATTTTTGGTGTCCCGTTTTTCGTTTTTCCTTGCGAAGTACATAATATGTAACTGAACACTGAAAAAATATAATGGGGCAAAATGATATCCAAATCATCAAGTACAAATTGCTAGGGGTCATTTTTCACTAGACAGCATTTTAACATTCCAGTTGAAAAATATAACTTCAAACAACACGCATCTAACCTAATCAATATGATGAATTTGTGTACTCAAACTCTACAATCATGCACTATAATAATAACGTAATTATGTAAAAAATTTACGAACAACAAAATTATAATGCTCAAGAAAGTGCTGAAATCGGGTCAAATTAATGATTGTTACTTATCCTTGAATATTACTGCGAGAAACAGAGAAATAGAGTGAACAGTTCACTGTTATTGTCAGTGCTAAACTTGCATTATTTATTCTTATTGCATGAAGTTTTAATTATGTAACGCAGATAAAACCGCTGGAGTCAAGAGGGATAATTTGGACTACCTTTCTTTGGTTTACGAATTAGTTTTTATTTTTTTTTATTTTTCAATGATTAAAAGAAATATAACAGTACTTAATATAAGTATTTGTATATCGTAAAGCACTGCTGTGTACAAACGTTGACTAAACCTAACATTTATACTGCATTTATACTGCTGAATCGTTTTACCTTGAGTGCACTGAAAGTATCTTATTTAATAAGTGTAAGATACCAATGAAAAATAATTTAGTATGCCACCTTGTACTGCTCGACGTACCTAGAGAAGAAAATTGTTATTTTTTCTCTTTTCTTTTTTTTTTGCTGCACTAAGATATAAGGTAATGCACAAGAAAAAATCATTAATCACATAAAGTAAGACCGATCAGAATCTTGTTTCACTTTGTTTTGCCTCTTGTGCATACACACAATTCTTCAGTGGCAGTTGCAGTTAAGCGCTCAGTTTCCTTTGGACACTCATATAGTGAGAGAGAAGGCCTACACACTAGAGGCGTAACAAGAGTCCGATCAACCAGCTCTCCACCCAATTAGTAACCAAAGATAGAAAAGAACGGTACGCCCATGGTGCCTGTGGAACATCTGCCCATGAGCGGTCAGATTCACGTCAAAGCTCTTTACTCGCAATAAACGGCTAACTTGCCTTGGTGCTGTTGTGTGCTTTATTGACGAGGCTAATGCATATGGCTTTGAATTTATCAACTGAAATTGGATATCCGACAGGTGACCAATCTGTCTCCTGCCGCGTGTTGCTGATGCTCCGGTTGTCTTGCTGTCAGTGATGCAACTTCTTCTCTGCAATTTTTACTCCAGGGATTTTGATACTTTTCATTGTAAATTCTTTAAGAGTTGTCTTATAAACAACCTTATACTGTTATCCAATAAAACAAGTTCACGTAACGATTGAGCCTGAAAGTATAGGGATTAGTGAAAGTTATAACATTGTTAAAAGGTTTTTAAGAAATTCTATGGCTAGCTGGTGATACTTGAGAAATTCGTGAATTCTGATGTAAAGGAGTTACTCATACTTATCATGGAAAACTTTGAAAAATTAAAATTACAAATTTACGGCTTCCATACTTACTCTCGTTGACTTGACTCTCTTGGTACGAGTATCGTATCAGAGATCAAGATTAAATAAAAACCTATAATAAAAATTATCGAAGTTATAATAAACTAGCGCCCCCCTCCCGTCGCGGCTTCGACCGAGACTCACTAAATGGAACACTGTAGTGTGATGATATGTAATGGTAACGTTTTTGGTTAAAAATTTTACATCTATTTCTGACACTTCTCAGAACAAAAATCTTCTTATTAAAAACATATTGTTCGGAATCCATACAGTTTATTTGGTCAAGCTGTAAAAAGTGAAAAAAATATAATTATGCTAAAAAGTACTGTGCATACCTCATGCCATAAAATAATCGTTGGCCCTAAAAGGCCGTTGATTTCCAGTTCTCTCGTATAATATATAAGTAGAGCTATTTTGAAAAGCTGTAAAGATTTAAAACTCACAAAAAATTTGTATTAAAAAAAAATTTTTTTCTGTTTTCTCACAACTTTATTACCATAGCAGTCCTGGAGCTAAATCTCTACATTTTTTATCGCCACAAAAATATAAATACATATTCTACCGGTATAAAAATCTGAAAGATTCAAGAGATTAATGAGGGTTATCGTAAAAAGCTTCTCTCTCGCTTAATAAATTCTTTATTTATCGATTTTGATGCTGCTTTAATCTTGATAAATGTTCAGCGTCATTTTCTCAACGCCTAAAATTGTATTCGTTCAATGCATATAAAGTTTTTCTTCCAATCTCACTTCTTGCGACTTTTAGCATAGTTAAGACTTTTAAGAGCCCTAAAGGCTATTTTTTTCAACTTTGTTAGGTTGTAATACATTTTTTGGCAAGGTAGTTCGACGTCCGATGACCCTGAAAAGGACCGGCAAGCTTCGTAAGTAAACTCTTTCTCGACTGAAGTTTCCAGCAAACGTGATTACCTCTGTACTTCAGGGTGATCTTCTCTGGCCTGTTATTGTAGCACCGCACTGATCGGGAGAAAAACTACAACGTTTGAAGCTTTGGAGCTTGTTTTAGAGCTCTTTTCCAACATCTCCTGGTATAACGTCGAGGACGTTGGTGTCTAAATCATCTTCTTTTTTTGCAGACTCAGTTGTTTTGGTGATCTAAGGTGGAGATATTGGTTCGTGATGCTTGCCCGTTGGAGACTGTCCCAGTGGCTCAAGTTTTTTTTCCTTCATAGCTGTTATAGGTTTGCCCAGCGCAGACCTTGAAAAGGATCAGTGATTCCTGGTTGAATACTTAGAGTCGAGAGGGTAATATAGGATCGTTGGTCACCAGGGTTCCCAGCCTTGCGACGAACAACTCCACTCGTAACGTCTGCCAGTGAATGACTGACTTGGTTTAATAGTGGCCGGCTTTACATAGTCTTCTAGTCGACGAATCTTTTCCAGAATTGGTAGTAAAAATGTATCTGCTGGCAAGGTAGCTTAAACTTAGGTGGCCCTTAAATTAACCGATGAGGTTGATGGTTAACTAGGGAAAGTAAATACTTATAATGGTCCTGAAAAAGGCCAGTAGTGAAATTTACTGTTATTCCCTATAATTATTCTTGATGATGGGTCCTGAAAAGGGCCAGTGGTGAAACTTTCAGCTGTCATTATTATTTTTGATGATGAAGAGCTGGCTGTGGGTAGCTTGTCTCTTATCCTTGGAGTCTCTGTGTACGGAGACAGTACTGGAGGGAGGTACACCGCAGACCAAAGAATATCTCGTCTTCTGGTCGTTCTCCGGATAACCAACCACTGATCGTTATTTGCAAAAATGGGCCTGGAGAATACCTTCTCTGTAGGTATGCCATTGGGACGACCACTAAAAAGGAGGCCGTTGTAGCTGCCCGTACTCTTCAGGGCTGTCTTTCTTGGCTTGCATTTGAAGTAGCAAATTCTCCGACGGCACCAGGCCAGATGGTTGAACGGCTTTAAAACTCTCAAGTGTTTAATCAGGTTCTCTGGCTAGACACGTCTTCTGGTGATTCCACCGAATACGTTGACGTTCCGAATGCATGTTTGTCCGTAGCACTCTATTATCTTGGCGATCCAGGGTAAAAGCCGGTTTATTTTGCTTGCCCATGAAAGAAGAGTGTCATTGGTATCCGGGATGCCCAGCTGCACGACTGACGTCTCTGTGCTTGGTGTATTGCCGATGAACGGCTTGGACAATCGACAATTCGATGGGACATCTTATAACCACTCTTCACTATCTTTGATTGTGGGTAGCTTCAATTTTACCTCGACGCCACCTAGCAGATTATACTGAACTTAAGCGCAAAGCTAGCGTATTTTAGCAAATCTTTAAGCTTATTCATCGCTATTATTAGTAAGTTTTTCAAGAAAAAAACTATGCGAAAACCATTTCGGAGTCATCAAGAATCAGTATGCAAAATTGCAGCAAAATCGGTTTAGTAGTTTACGTGCTTAGCGATTACAAGGGCTTTAGCTAGTTATCAAGGCTAGCTAGTTATCAAGGGCTTATGGCAGAGAGTCTTGAAGGGGAAATCTAAGATTGGCTTAAAAGATGTATGATATTTTTGATCTCGATTTAGTGCAGAAAGGGTTGTACAACTTTAATACAAAAGTAATGAGTAAAAACAGTGCACACCGTGAAATAAATATATCATAATTGTACTCCATTATGCACCTCATCTACAAAAAGATTAGTAAGAACGCAATTTCAAATTCAAAATGTTACTCTCTCGACTGAATTTTGCATTCCAGAGCCAATCGTTGGCAGAGCGTCATTAGGTAATTTTCTACCATTGCTGTAATGAAAAACATCTCCATGGAGCAGAGAATTCCAACATTAAAAAGGCAGAGAGAGAGAGAGAGAAAGAGAGAGCGAGAGGTGGAGGGAAGATTCATTATAATCGGATGGGGTGGTCGTGAAAAGGAAAATCACAGGCGGTAACGAATGAGGTGCGAGCCGGAGGGCGAATTGCGCAAATGAGTTTTCAGACGAGCTGGATACGTGCACGCGCATACGACCAAAAGTCAAACGATCCCGCGGAAGCGTAGCCGTAGGCACGCTAATTTCTGCCTGTGTTGCGAAAATTTCCCCGAATATTCTCTCTCCCTCCCCCAGGGAGGGAGAAAAGGGGGGAGGTATGGTGTTAATTCTCTTTAACCTCGTCCATCATCCAGTAAGTCTGATGTACGTTGTCCCCCTGGCACTGGATTTTTCTGAAAGTCGAGGGAGAATAGGTCGGAAGATGAGGGACAGCCTGGGTAATTAAAAATGTGTGCACTCGCACATGAAATGGCCTTGCTCTTTTCTACTCCCATCTGGCTCCCCTTTTCCCCCTTCCCCCTTTTTGTGTGTCGTTTGGGATTTTTTACTTCACAAGTCTCTTGCATTACCGACAGTGCATTACGTGTCCCGGAACTCGAGAATTAAACTTCATGGTTGCAAGCGAAATCGCGAAATAGATAAAATATTTATAACTCTATTTGCCACTCTCCTTCATTAGTTCCTTCAATCTGTCATGACCAATCCCCGCTAGATGGTACTGCAAACGCAGCTGAATCGTAGACAAGGAGAAAACAAACACAACTCTGTATACGCTTATTATACATATAAATATATATGTCTTTCAATCAAATTAGTTTGATCTTCTTGTCTGCTAGTTTTGTCTACTTTTTAGAGTTTCCAAATCGAAACCCCCGGTGGGACACTTTGGGACACTGCCATCCGGATAGCTGGCTAGCAGCATAGAGCGGAAGGTACGAAAGTACCAGAAGATGTTTTTTTGTGTTTGAAATTCAAGTCACGCATTTTTCGTTATTTTCTCTCATGGAGTAATTCAATTAAAATTATAAGCAGGAGTTTTTCTCGTCGCGAAATGAAATCGCCTCGTGCGTGAAACTTACACCACACGCGTCGTTCTTCAGCCTGGACGGTTTTCTATTTGCATATCGTTAGGGACTGAGATTAGTCCTTTTTCGCCGTATCGTCTGATTAAATTAGGTAGCTCTGATTTATCTCCCCAACACCAGCGAGCAACGCACGAAAATAACAATAAAGACAGCCTAACGAGAAAGTTAATTGAGATTGTTGTCACCGAGTACGGTCCGTCCGAGCCAGTCGGCGTGGCTGTAATTTATTTAAATTGCGAAATAAAACGAGGTGGAAAAAGCAAAAGTAGTCACGGACAAAAGCGCCCTCGGAGTACTCATTTTCCACCATCCGATCCGATTCGGGAACTCGTTCGCAGCGAAGACTAAAATTGCTCGGCAATCCCCGACCTTCCTTCCGACAACGGTACTTCACTCCGTCTGGACTGGCGTCTGAATTTTTATCACAGCTAGAGCTAGACGAAGAGACGCTCGTGGTAATGCAAGAAGGAGGGATAGCTACCTCACTACCACCCCCTTCAGGTCAAATAATACGTTGGGGAAGTGGTGAAGTGGTGGGTTCTTATGCTACGCAAGCGAGAAAGCCTCCACGTTGGTTTATCATGATGTTTTGTATATAGCAGTGCTGAACAAGCTTTTGGTACACCCAAGCTTGCGAGCGAAGGCAAAACTTGCGGCTCTCTGAGCTCCTCCTCTGTTTCGTGTCAGTGACAACGGTACCTAATCAGATTACCAATATTCGTTGTAATTGTGTCTGTGTGTACGCTGGCGTGTGTTGGTGTGTATATTTATGTGCGCTTGTTTTACGCGCTCATATACGGTCACGTGTAAGGACATTGGGCGCGTGCTTACCTATACAGGATGCTGCAAGCTTTTTTTTTCGTTGCTCTTGCCCGGTTGGTGTTTTGCTAGTTAGGTAGAGGGGATAACGTGGATGTGTTCCTTGCGATGGTCTATTTTGCCTGGGCACGCGTTTGCGTTTGTCAGTGCCATGGGAGTTATTTAATACAAGGTATTAAAAGCGTTGTGCGTGAAGATGTGTATGTTTTTTTTTTTTTTTTTTTTTTGCAGATTGATAGAGAATGTTGAAAATATTAGAAATTGGTTCAACTGTCTCTTTATAATTGGAATCTTTATTTTTTGTGTTAGATAATTTGTAACTTTTTTAATGTTTGTTTTATTATTCACAATTCTTAATAAAAACATCTGTTTACGAATAGCGTCTCTGAAAAATGGATCGTTTGTCTCAAATACCGTATTGTAATGTCACTATATAAGCCATTCCAAAAGTTCGCAGTTTATCATTTGTGGGTAGATAAATTCCACGTATAAAAAATAAGTACGGTACAAATCAATGCTTACGAGTTTGGCGTTTGAAATTGCATAATTTTCTGTGAGAAGATGAAGGTGTGTATAGTGCCATCTTTGTGTCATGATTAATTGTTTTTTTAGCTGCATCATTTCTCTTATCATGACTGTTGTTTCCTTTTCCACATTCCTATCCCCTTTATTGTTTGTTATTCTTTAATCTTTCTACTAGCAACTTTCTTAATACTTTCTTTGATTTTCCGTAATACTTTGACTCTTATCATCGACTGTCACAAAACATGATCATCCTAGAAATTCTCGCAACTAGTTCTACCAATGTTGCTTTGAATACAAAAGCAAACACTACTTTTACCTCAATAATATTTACTACGAAAGAAAATGAGGTCGAATTTCATTTTTCAATTTCCCGCAAGGCATCCTCCAACGACATTGATTCTACAGCACGCATGTATATAGTACCGTGCAAAAGATACACCTGATCAGAGCTGGCTCCGCGTCCACTGAACTTTTCAGAATCAGGGGCACGGGATTTCGTTTCCGGGGCGGGCAATCGAGCCGGGCTAATCCGCTATTTGGATTCTTGGTTCGTTTGTGTGGTGCGCTCCCGCAATCGCGTTGCCGCTATTGATCATTGTGCTTTTTCCTTTGGAAGAATCCCGACCTCGGTGTGTACGCTTAGAAGCATTTTTTTTCGTCCCCGATACTAGTGCATCGACTTTAAATAATTTTCGAGCAAAAGTCCGCGTCAACCAGAGTTTAGGTGAATTTGCTTGCCGTAAACGAGAGTCGTGTACAATGACAACGAGAACGCTTTGTTGCGCTTTGTTGTCCGAGGCTTCGGTCAAGGAACTGTGGTCGAGCAAAGTGTTAGCCCGAGCACGAAATTGGACAGTAAGTAAACACATTAGAAAACGCATTGTCCCCCAGTACGAGCTGCAATCAGCGGGTGCCCTTACCACGAGACCTCTAGAACGGTGGGGTTAGTTTGTCTTGTTTCCCGAACTTGTCTGACTACATACTGGTCCGTACTACTTGTCAATCCATTGTATTTGAGAACCTTTAATCGCTTGCGAGTTTTTCTGCCTGCTATATTATTTGGTTGTTATCGTGCGAATGTAAAAAATAGCATCCTACTTATCGCATTATCGAAAGTGAACAAGTTTGTTTTTTATAATCTTGACAAATTTGAACATTACTCATCATCTCGTGATTTTTCGTTCAACGTCGATATAACTTGTGCCTAACATCCAAGGAAAGTTACTTTTATTAATACTCCATGAAAACAGTTTATTAGGAAATAAAAAAATTTTCGAACGAACAAATGTGAAATAGTACTTTTGAAAAATCAAAAAGTTACAGCTATCTTTGACATTAAATGCATGTACTGATAATATTTAACTTTTAAGCTGTTCTGAGAAAGCAAAGAAATGAAAAGTTCAGAGTCATTAAGATCTGCCAGTGCATAAGCTTATTACTCGAGCCGAGTGTCAGAAGATTCCCATTTTCCAGCCTCTTTGAAAAAAGTTGTCGAGACATCTAAAGATACACGCAAGTCAGACTCACATTTTAAGCGCAGAACCGTAACGCGATGTTATAAAGAAGCAATCGTACAAAAATATGATGATATACATTACGTGATACTACAACATCTGCGTGGCTTAAGACGCAGGTAAGAACGAAGCAGAGGAGAAGCTTCATCACGAGGTACTCTGTCTCTCTTTTCGTCCCTCATTTATTCCCCTATCTCAGTTACCTACAGGTATACAGGCTTCATCGCGCTTTGTACGCTTCATCCGAGCAAACTTCACTTTGCTCGTCTTGGCACGTTGCTCGGCTTGTACACGACATGGGCTCCGCTTTGAAGTCTACTTTTACTCTGTTCAAATAGGATTTCCGTTGCTTAATTTCAAAATCTTGGTTAGATGTTAAAATTTTAGTCCTCTTCGCTGTACTAAAGACTTTGTTTTCAACAATTACGAATTTGAAATGCAAAGCTTGGCCTTCCGGTGATGTAACTGATTTAAACTAATCTTAAGAAAAATATAATAGTATGGTGTCACATGATAATATTGATGTACACATGCTGAAGAGAGTGTACAACTACAATTGTATTGAAAAATCATTGAATTTTTATGAACTTACCCACACAACTGCTAATCCCAAACTTTGAAAGTATTCTGGTGTGTTGAAAAAATATTCCCTTGGACTAACGAAAAATGCTGGAAACAGCCAACGACTGGATTTTTCCCTCCCCGAATCAATCACTTTCATGTCAAATGAAAAAATCCTTTTGCCTGGATTTCCAAGAGTAATTCCAGCGGCTTACGCGCACACAACACCCAGCATGGGCTGAAAACTTTTTCCATCAATATTCGCAACGTTGTGTATCCATGGCCAAGTTTGTACTCTCGCACTTCAGCCAAGGCCCGCCACGTGTAGGCACCAGTGGACGAGTAGAAAAGACGAACGAAAGGCACACTGACAGTCATTATTGAAAAATCCTTGGCATTTTCCTCCATTTTCTGCCACCTCTACGTCAACTGTTAGAAAATAGTCTTCTGGCATCCACACTCGAGAGAAACTTCCGCTGAAGCGTCTCCTCCACTGTGGTGGCCTGTACCTCTTTATCACTCGAGTTAAGAGAGTCATTGGACTTGACTCGACATTTCCTCTTTTTTTCACTTCGTACGATACCCGACACTGATGAGCACGCCTGTTTTCTTGCTGAGAGCGCAGTTGAAAAAGTTCCGCGCACAAGTTAGAGGAAAACGGAGAAGCCGGAATTGGATTACGAGTGATGTGAAAAGTCAGTTCTCATGGTACTGTACTTGTTAGTGGGTATGTGATCTTACGTGATGTGGGATGACGTAAGATTTCGATGTGAAAAAAAAGGACCCTGGAAACAAAGAAAACGGATGTGCTTCTGACTGGTCCATGTATCTTAAACTAAAGATGTACAAAATATTTAGATTAGATTGCTCTTTTTGGGGGTTGCTATGGATTCAAAAGAGGAGGAGGGTGCTACATAGTATTTAAAATGATGATTGATGAAAATTCATTGTACTATGAAAAGAAAATACAAAACGAGTATACAGATCCCAGAAGTTTCTCTATTAAATGAAAAAAGTAGTTTTTTTTAGGAAAACGTGTACCATGTACCATGTCAGCTAATTCTGGGGGGTTTTTGAAGTGGATTACTAAAAATTATGTTCCATCAACTATGAGAATTAATTTTTTTTTGAGTTGTGAAATAAAACTTCTGATCCAAATATATGTATTGTTGTGAGTCTATTTCTTCCGTTTTAAAACGAAACTTTTGATGCAAATATACATGTGTTCTGTTGGGAGTTACAACTTTTAATTGGAGTAATAACTATTAGATTTGCAGTATCTTATGACTGTTCTAGAAGTCAAGTGTACACTGTGTATCAAAGTATAAGTATAATATTTAAATTACTTCACAGTTTTATCATAGCCATGTTAATAAACATGTATACAATGAAATTTGTGATTTACTGACTATACACCCAGTACTACTCAGTAGTGAAATTTTGAATGGAAAAAATTAACACACGATTACTGTAGGATGTAAGCGGAATGTTCTTCCTCTTCACTCCTCTTTGTGCTGATAAAATACTACAGTTTTAACGATTAGGAGCCACTGGGAAACTTCCGAACGACAGAATGGTCCTTTTTTCTCTGATAATAAAACCGAAAATCGAAAAATCGCCTACAACTACAGTCACCAAATTCCACAGTAGCACTGTAACCTTGCAAGGTAATTTCATCGGCTCATGGACTCACGTCCAATCCACTGCCAACGACCAAGGGACCGTTTGAGTGCGAAGTTTCACGGACCATCAAGAGGAACGAGCACGTACGCGAGTCCTCGTTGAACAGCAGGAGCCAAGTGGCTCACGCGGTGCACGACATGCCATGAATCAAGTCTCATTAATTAAGTGAATTTCATAGGGTGACGCCAGCTTGGCATAAATGAACGCACCTGACTCACTCGTACGCCCTTGAGAGCGAGATCTGGGTCGTAGAAGTATCGCGTACTGTACGGCTCTGGTACTCGAAAGCGCCATGGGACACGGAAAAGCACCTTTTCCTTGTCTCGTCGAGTGTGTAGCTAAACGTGCCGTGCAGTGAAATCACATTTCACTACAACAACATAGTTCAGTTAAGAGTTTTAACCTGAATTGGGTGGACCCTAATTGATAAAACGTCATATTTTTAACATAAGCAACTGCACATTGTCGTGCCAGCACATTATATTTACCAAGTGGGATCGAGTTACCTGGCTATAGAGGAAGATAAAAATACACAATCGTTTGTAGGCAAAGCAAAATAAAAAAACATATTTCATTATCTTTAAAACAGTATCTTATGCTCGATTAATCGTAATTTTTTCGAATACTTTTGATGGCTGATCCCTCTTTACCCATGAAACACGGTGGTATGAAAAATTAAAACAACAAACCAGGGGGGATAAATGGGTCATGGGACCCACGGTAAGAACGAAGTTCTTTAAACATGACATGAGCATGAAAAAAAAAAAAAAAAAACAATAGTTCAGTACTCACGATGGTTGAACTTCGTGAGAACGTCGTGCATAAATACAGTACTCACGAAGTTCAACCATCGTGAGTACTAAACTACTTATTGTTTTTTTCTTTTTCATTCGTTTTTCAAGTTTTTGTTTTAGTAAACAACATGAATGCAGTACTAACGTTTACAGAGCTTCGTTCTTCCTGTGGGTCTGGCGACCCCCTTGTTACCTGAGAAATTGTGTCTATACTCATCTCATGTTTAAAGAACTTCGTTCTTACCGTGGGTCCCATGACCCATTAATACCCCCTGGTTTGTTGTTTTAATTTCCTTTATAAT
>NW_019379585.1:76060-94450 GCF_000648655.2 Copidosoma floridanum
CAAGTCGTTGTTACTTTCTTCTGTGAAAGAGATCGTAAATCCATTTGCTGTTCTCCCTTAGAAAGCGCTTAAAGTTTATTAGATTCTGTGAAATAATATCATTACCAATTAGCGCTGGCACTTATCTATGTAAAACTGACGATTACCGTATGACGAATACTGTGCGAGTAATGACTATAGCATAAGACTGTATCGACGTATATCGTTTCCGAGATCGCCCCTTTTTTCAGGTCATAGTTTCAAATCTTCGTGTTGGGCACGATGTGAAGTGCATAGATTTTCAATTTTAAAATAGTTTTGACAAGACTGTTAACAATAATTGCATTTTTTGTAGTCATGCATTTTATTTTTTAGCCAATACTTTGTACTTTTGGAGATAAAGATATTATTTTTCTTAGCCTCTTACAAGAGAATATTTTAAAGGTGATTTTAGAAAAGTTTTCTCACAGAAAATTTTTAGTATTGTACGAATTTCGTTTTTAAACCTTAGTATATCAATATCAGGGACATTTTTTAATGCTTTTATTGCTTTTTTTGTCGCAAACCCAACATTAACTAGAGGGGAAGTGTGTAGAGAACAGTTGGTGAGGGGGACGGGGTAAGGGGGGAAACTTGAGAGGAAGAGACTTCGGGTAAACCACTTCCGTTTCAAAAAATCTGTCGGTTTTAAAATTCCAGCCCCCCGAGTACGCGACATAAAGAACTTCGTTCTAAAAAAAAATAAAAAAATACATAATCATCCATCGATCATCCATACCATTACTGATTCACCTTTAATCACCGAACCATTTAAATTCTCTCTCCACCGGAGTCAAGCTCAACAAACGCGTCATTATAGCGAGCCGAAGCTGTTTCCGTATAGGTGTTTCTGATGGCTCAAACGGGCCGCCCTCGCCGTTGCATTAGCTCGCTCTCTTCGCGTAGCTAAATACTTGCGCGCTGCATACATATTGCCGTCGACTGCCAATAACGCTGAGAATTTCGTGCGCGGCTTCCTTCAACTTCCACCACACGGGAGACTTGGGCGTGCACGTGCGTACAACAGCTGTAGAGGTAGGTGTACGTGCGGCCGAATTGATTTTCAGAGCTAGACTCTGAGATGGGGCAGATGTAAATGAGCCAGAGCTCCTTCCTTCCGCGCCTCTGTCGAGCTAAACGTTTGCGATAGGTGCGTTAAGTGGCTCTCTCGCTCTGTGCTTATTTCGCCTTCAATCCCAGGGCTACTCTAAATTCATTTGCTTCTTGCACAAAGGTGTACTTAAAATACATATTTATGCGATAATCCGTAGTCTGATGATCAGACATGAAGCTGCAGAGAGCTAGTTCATGCCTCTCAACGGTTTGTCATCAAACGAGACTTGTCACTGTTCACCGTACCTTGTCATCGATTACGCATGTGTACCGAAGAAATCTACTTCTCAATAAGCTATTTTCATTGAAAAATGTCGCCACAATAAGTATTTATCGTTTGAGACCAGTAGCGTCAACATGAATCATTTAAAGGTTAGAGCGGAAAACAAATTTCTTCTGACAGTAGGGAAAAAATTAGAATATGTTTGTTTTCATTATACTTATTAACAACAGATTAAAATTTTAGGAACCGTAGCGCCGCAGTTTTTGAGAAAAAAAATAGCAAACTAAGGATCTTGTACACAGGCTCTTATGAGAACATCGTCACGACATTTACATTTTCACCAATAACTTGGAAAATATTTTTACAAATATTTCAAAACTAGTATGTTATTATAAATAAAAATTAGAATAACATATTCAAATTTGAGGAAGCCTGCCGTCACGGTTTGAGAAATACTTTGATTAAAAGTTTGAACGAAATCTACATCCAGCAGATGAGAAATAAAACATTGCGCGTACATTGAACTTTGAAGCATTAATTTTTTATTTTCTCACTTACAAGTATTTTTCTGCTGTAAGATATGGCATAGCTCGCACGATTCATCAAGTATAATGATAAAATACACTAGTTTTTAATTTAAACTAACTTATGGGGCTGCCTGTACACTCTAACCCCCTTAAGACCGACAGCGGTAACGTGACATTTAGCAAACACCTTCTCGTGCGTCATAAGCTCAAAAGGAAAGAGAAATACCCACAAAACGCGCGTGTGTGCCATTTGGATTTATCTCCAAAGCCCCACACGACAATGGCCCGCCGCGTTCCCGCTAACTTTAACGAGCATCGCGGGTTGGCAGCCAGCTAGCGGGACTCGTACAACCGGCACTATAAACGTCCAACAGTGACGAGTGACTGGATCAAACAACAATAGACAGGCGCCAGGAGACATCTTCGAAAACCCCAGATTTACCAACGTAAGCACCCGTTCCCTCCCCCTCCTCATTCTGCTTCCTGACGCCAAGGAACACGGAGGAACCGTGCTTTCGTACCGGAATCGCGACAAGCGCGGTACGTCTGATGTATTACAGCATTAGATGCGCGCACAATACTCACTTTCAGACAAAGACAAGCTGCAAGTGCGCAACAATCATCCAGAGCTGCATACAAAGTCCTTGTTCTTTGCTCCAACGTATATCTGAGAGCAGTTGCGACAAAAGGAGCGGGTGAGTAGTAGGCGGCCTAATTAGAAGGAACTGGTCCAGAGAAAAGTCGAGATGAGAAAAAGATGGTCGGGAGCGAGTCCAACAAGTCCATTTAAATATGAATGCCGAAGCCGGCTGGGGGACACAAAGAGTTTGTCGGAAGCCCGAACGAGGGAGCGTAGAGTGAAGCCATTCGTCAGTGAGACGACGACCCATTAACGTGACCCCCTTGGCTGGGCGCGCTTTTTGTCCGCGCGTGTGTACCTATACACACTTTTGTCTCCATGGTTGGGTCCAAAGGAATTTCCGAGTGAAAAATATCGCGAGACGATTTATGGGGCGAGTTATTTGGGTTAGTTGGAAACGAATGGTTATTTTTTTCGGCCGTGTGTAGTGTTGTGTTTGTGCGAAAGAGCGAGGAGTTAAGGAAATGCTACGGGGAGAAAATGAATAAGCAATGTTTGCAAATCATGCTCCATTTGTTTGGGAAACGAGCGTGCAAAAGGCCACTTACAACGATTGCAGGGACATTAGTGCGAGCCTGAAGAGGAGGAGTAGGATAAAATGCTTCTGGTGCCCTGACGGCTAATTACCGGCAAAGTAACGCAAAAACGGCCAAGACCTCGTGGGAAAAGCTTTTGGTCCCTCTTTTATCTTGATCCCGTTATGTCTGGCGCACAAGCTTCATTTTCCTTGTTTTCTTTCACCACTGTACATTAATTTTTCATTTTTATTACGGTCACGGCTCTGCGTTTTGCTCTTTTCATTTTGTCATTAGTGTGTCGCCATTACGCGAGCTCCAGGCCAGCTGGCTCAGTTTTCTCCTTTTTTCTTTCCTGTTTTCATTAAGGTTTTCATGCTCCGGATTGTTGTTACAACTGGTTATTACAAGACATCAAGGTGGCATCTTGATTCGTCCATTATTCTGTGACAGTTCTGCGGAAAAGTCTGGACACTGAGCGATTAAAATAACTTTTTCGATTGAATCATTTTTTGTAACGTATAAAATTTGTTTAATTATGGTCCTTCCCGCTCACGTTTGATACATATTTCTAGAAAAAATTTGTAATTTTTGGGGATATAAATGGCCAAAACATTGGGTAAAGAATGCTTTGTCTTACATTGTGAGGAAAATTTGTCTCACGACTTCGTTTTGTGGTTATGAATTTTGTAGATTGAGTTAGTTTTGGTTACATTTGGACAACGGTCATAATAACTATAAAATCACGCTGTGATTTTCTAAAAAAAAGCTTGTAGGTATATCGTATCCTGGTTACAGATGAAAAAAAAATTCAGTGAATCTTTGTTACATCTGCCTTGAAAAATGTGGTGTTTTAATAAATGTTTTAAGAGAAACAAGAATATAAAGATTAATTTATGAGAATGGCATGAGACCTTAGGTAATCTTAAACACGTTGTAATTCACAACTTCAGCTCAAGGTATGCAACACCCTTTTTTAAACACTGCATCTTCTCTCCGTTTCAGTTGACTGAATGTAAATCCACTGTGAGATATCCAAAAATTCACAATTCAACTAGAAAGATTGTATTATTCAATATTATTTGCAAACGTAACACTCGTAATCTTCTACTCGATGAGATTTCAGGCACGAAAATTCGTCGTAAGTAAAGCGACAGCTGTCGAAAGGATATTTCGAGGTGACTGCGTGGTCTTGCAATTCAGTTGAATCATTGTCAACTTGGTAGACGACAATAAGCCAAAAGCGCCAAGTTTCGGCTCGACGACAACATTGCTGTCACCAAAGAAGCGACTTTCTTGAAGTGGGAACCTCAAGAAAAAATGGCCATACCATCAGTTTTTTTGTTGGACACGAATTATTGATAATAAATTCTTTGCAATCTTTCGAATACCAACTTGTAAAACAATATTTGCTTACACGTTCTGTAATTTTTTTTTTTTTTTCTATTCAAGATGTAAATTTTTAAATAAATCTTACCAAGGCTTGATAAATTTCTGAGCAGTTTATCAGCCTAGCTCACCAAAAAGCGTATGCGAGTTTAAAGAAATAACAAAAATAAAAAAGGACTTCAAAGTAAAATTGTAAGGAACTGGATTGGTCGAAGCAAAGAAGAGCAAGAAAAATAAGAGAACAGATCGATCAAAAAAAGTACTGAGCTTCGGGAGGAAATTGTCAAGATAAAGTGAAAACCGCGTGGAGGAAAAATATGTGGCCGGAAATGACGCCCTCTACATCATGGCCGCGCGTCCGGTTGTTATTGTTGAGGTACGCCAACATGTACATGTGTGCGGGGGATAGGAGCTTAACTGCCTGAAAAGAAGTCTCCCAGCTGTGTAGTTTTCCTCGGAGTTTCGCGCGTCGTAGCACTTTAGAATCCACAGAGCCAAGCTTTATTTTCCATTCAGTAAACTTTCGTGACTGATTTTCGAAGAAAAAAATGATTTTGCAAGTGGGACGCGTGTAGCAGCGCGTTTACGTAATTTTCAAATGGATCTGTCGACGGCGTAACCCTCCAACACCCCTTTTCTCAATTCATACCCATCGTGCGGCTTTTTTTTCGTTTTTATCAACATTTGTGTGTTCAAGCCCCGTGTCGGAGAAAAGCTAGAGGATGAAAACCAGCGCATGGCTTCTTTCAACGCAACAGCAGAAATCCACTTTACTTCCTCGTAGCCTCGAACAGGCTCATCCCACGAGTGCCCGCTCGGTAATTAAAAAAATGACGACGATAAAAGAGCCCTCTTAGCAGATCAAGGTGCATTGAAAGGAAAAAAAAAGGAAAAATCCCGCGCGAGCTGTGAAAAAAAGTTGCACTCGCTGGTGGTAACACGCGTGTGCCCGTCCGTATACCCGCGCAGAAGAGGGTTCTCCCCTTGGCTATATCCTTGTTAATGGAAAACCAGAGCAGCGCGCGTCTTGGACCACAGCTTCCGCATTCGACCCTTTGCTCGAGTACGACAGGCGGCTTTGAATGAAAAAAAGGAAGGGTGAGGTGAAAAAAAAAACAGAGACAAGCAGAAACAAGAAGAATGGAAAAAAAAGTGTGTTCGCGGTGGGAGCGTGATGGTAGGTGGGAAAAGGAAAGGGACGTTGACGTATTGCGCGACGGCAACAGTGGCTATACCCGCGGCAGTGGAAAAAAGAGAAAAAAAATCTCGCGAATGATTCAAAGGAGCGGGGAGAAAGGAGAGAAAATCTCGGGGTGTCTGCGGTGATGCGGTAGCTTTTTCCTGTACTGGGCTTTCAGCGAGTGCTTCGTCTCCGCTTGCGTATTCTCAGAGCGTTGAAATAATTCACGGGAAGTTCAGTATTTTTGACGATAGTTCGAGCTCGATCATTGCCATGGCATTCAAGGACTACTGTTGTCTTTCTCTTTATAATTTCTGTTTGAGTTTTGGTGAACTTGTGGGAGTAAAATTAAAGTGACTGAATGAAAGTGCATATCAAGCGCGAAGTGTCAAAGATCGAACTTGGTAATCGGGGGTTGGATATTTACTCATCGCCTCCTCGAAACCATCTCGAGTGGAATGTTGACTCTTCTGAAAGTGTAAATAATTTGAGACCAAACTTAAGTGATTTCAAAACGTTTTGTTTGATTATGGATATTGAATGCCCATCGCGTAAATTAAATTTACGTTTGAATCCGCGGCTTTTGGCTTAAAGTACGTTTACTTTGAGAAGCACTGGAATGCGTTTACGAATTAATGTATTGGAAATGCATACCTTTTACTTTGGTTCGTTTGATTAAACTGAAACTCATTCCGGTGTTTGTAAATGATATTATGTGTAATTGAAGATGTGTTTTGTAAAAAAAAATTATGGCAACCATTATTTCGAAGGATTTAACAATAGTTTTCTGAAATCTTATGTCACTCTAGGTATACGCATTTTCCATGATTTTATCATAATTAGAGTTCATACATGTTATTTTATTAGCTTCACACACTCGTTAATAATACTGCAATAAGTAATTAGTGACCGACAATAATTATTCCTTCCATCGAAAAGTTTTTTTTTGCTTCGTAATGGAGTCCCATAAAAACCCATGGATCCCACATTATCGTGACCTGTTCATATTACTCCGTCGTGAAAATGTTGAGAAAGACACTGGTTTCAACGTTCTTAATAATCTGAATAATCTGAAAGTCAGAGAATAAATTTATAGAAAAACAACAACTTGTATTTTCTCATCACACCATCACCATTATTTGCTCGATAACAGGGCCGCTTACCTCTATTTTCCAATAACAAAAAAAGTGGAACAAAAGTTAGTCGTATCAAATAATTTTAATAAAATACACATCAAATGGCGCAAACGATATGGTCATACAACAAATTTTAATCTTTTTTCTCGCTTTTTTTCTTTTGTTGCAGCTCGTGGGTGGTGAATTCGATATGGAACTGAACTTTGTGATTCAGGACGCGCAGAACATCAGGCACATGCTGGAGCTCCTCGATCACTGTCCTCCAAATTTACAGGTAAGTTTTTTCTACTTTCCTTTTGCGTGGCTAGAAAAAAAATCTTTCCATTTCCAGGATTCGATTGATTCTGTTAACGGTTTAGCTGAACTGGGAGGCTTACAAATTTCTGGAAAGCGATTGTAATGAAACTTGGAATAAGACTACCAGTACTCTGCAATAAAAAAACTGCCTTTAAAAGGATTCCACCGACACTTAGATATAAACTTTTTTCCCGTCGAGATATTTCCCATGTCGGTGTTTACTGTTAATATTTAAAGCAAGGCCATGTCGCACGAGGAAACCCGTGATGCACTTACGATGTTTTGATATATTTTGCCGTAAAGATTGCACCACGCGTACATAGACAACCGTTCAATTAATGAAATAATTGTTAGAGATCCAAAATCAAAGCACGTGTCATACGTATTGAAGAGTTTTTTTGCTAGATGGTTCTGTCAGTTGTTTCAATAGTCAGAATATTTATGTACGACGAGGATATACGTGTAAGCAAAAAGCTGGGAAAAAATCAATTATTCGACCCAAAAGAGCAGCTTCAAAATCTCGAGTAATGACCTCCTTTGGATCAAAATTTTCATCTAAAAAATAAATTCTCTGTGACAAGACACACAAAAAAGGCGACACGTACGTGTTATGCTAGCGCCTGTTGTCAACTATACTTGGCTTCTCCCGTGCCCGTATAAATGTAATTTTGTTTGGGAAGGAAAAAGATAGAGAAAAAGACAAATAGACCGTCTTGTAGAGTTGTACGGCGTGCATAGAAAGAATTGTGCGCACACACGTGACACATAGCTAGCCAGCTATATAAATAAAATCAACAGTTCCACCACGGCACTGTTTTGCGATGTGCTACTCGTACTCCACCGAGTATGAGAGTAATACAACACAGAACAGTGAAGCGAAGCTTGTTATAGGCTTGCACTGGGCTGATATAGATTCCTTACGTGTAAAATATGGTATCCACCCATAAGAAACGTTATTTTGTTTGTCTTGCTATAGCCAACAGCAACTACGTTTTTTAATTTCTCTGATACTGAATCGATTTCGGCTCAGTCAACGTGCAGCGCTTTACGGGCCAGTAGGTGGTGGATAATAAATTAACTTTACAGCATGGCATGTTAAAAAAAGTTCAAATGAGTAGTTTTTTAACAAAAATTTCGATCAAAAAATTTTTCATCTTGATTGTCATAGTTCTGTAGATGCAGTTTTTATTGGACTTACAATGTTCAAACTACTATACTGTTGGAAAGGAAGTCACAAATCGTCAAAAATAGTTATTCACTTTAAACTTCCATCAAAGTCGAACCAAGGTATTTTATCATTCACTGATCCTTACAGTTAGTTATAAGAACTTACAAATATATTGACACAGATTCCAAATTAGTTGAATCAAGCATAAGCCTTCGTGGAATCGTTCTATCTATGCAAGTTTCTAAAGATTATCATGTCATGACTTGTCAAAGCAAGAAACTCTTTTCATGAGTACAATTAATCACTTTTTGCTTATGCCCAACAATACGTCAATTTATTTTGTTACACCTAAGGTAAAATTCTGATCCTTGTATTGAACCAAATGTCTAAATCCGTCGCCAAGAGACACTGAATCTGTTTGGATCTCATAAAAATTGATAAAAATTAAACGAAACAACTTTTCCCCCTCGATTCTCCCTCCCGCTCATAGACCAGTTGGAAAAGAGTTGCTAAGCTTGTTAAACGCGTTAATAAGAATCGGATGAAATTCATAAGACGTCTCCGCAAGGGAGGAGGGGTTGAGGAGCGAGGGTAGAAGAGATGTGCCCTTCTGGCTCAGGCTCGATGTCGATAACGAAGACCCGAGAGATGGGGAGAAAAAGCCAAGGGAAGAGCCGCGGTGCCGGGAAATTTTCGAGTTGCTAAGCCAGACCGGGAGATTGGGCTGATCCGCTCCCGTAATCGTTAAACTTTCCGGCGAGCGAGAGACAAGCAAAGAGTAGCGAGGAAAAGGGGGGGCCCAAAACTCCCCTCGGCTATCCGCTTTCCTCCCCTTTTCTCCTGGTAGCTTCACGGGAGCTCCGAGCCCACCTCTTTTTCGTCAGCCACCGCCACCGCGTCGGAGCTAAAGTTGTGTTTCGGCTTTGTCTAATCCTTCTCTCTGCTACCCGAGAAAGGCCGAGTCTGCCACCTACGGCTTCTCCACCCATTTTTTTTTTTTTTCTTATTTGGCCTTCATTCGGCTGCGGTCATGTGAGTCTTTGATTTTTCGCCGAGTTTCACAGGGTGACTGTCGAGTTGTTAAAACGCAGACAAGTTTGGACGGGATGAACGATAAATTTGTCGTCAGTGAGCAAGCAAATGTACGTTGATGATTGAAACATCAAAGAAATCGGAGAGTTCACTCAAATGGCGCATCCCATCATCGCCAAGCGTTGGAAAAAAAAAAACACATGAAAGAGACAACGCGAACCACCCCCTCCTCCCCCAAGAACCTACTTTCGGATGAAGCCGTGACAGCGAGCATCGCATCAGGGGGAAAAGAAAAAAATATAAACACGCTCACCGATCCCCAGGGTACCTTTGAAAAATCGTCTCGTACCTCGAGCTCTGCAGTATGCATGGGGGCTCCAATGGAGTGTGAAGAAGCCCGGTGGCGCACGAGATCGAGAATAGACTCTCGTTAGTCGGGAATTTTCCACATTCGAGTGGATCTCTCTTGGGGTACGTATGCGGTCGGTGGCGGTGGTTGCGAACAGCGTAAACGGGAATCTTGGATAATCCAACAGAGACAGGGGTGGGTGGGGTGGGTTTCGCATCATCCCCCGCAGTCGCGCTCCCGCAACTCCTTGAAATGTTAATACTGTTAAGGGAGTTTCCAGGTATCTATCTGTAGTGTACCTTTCGCGTGTATATGTGTGTATGTACGCGCGCTCGATAGCCTGGATGGATATCTACCGGGTCCGTCTATTTATCCCTGTTATGTGTTCTCGGATTTCAAGTACGCGCATTGCTCTCCCGCGTCTCGGGGCGTGTATAGACGGATGGATTTGCTAGCGATTCCAATGTTGGATCTCTCCATCTTCAGCCCCCTCCCCCCACAGGCTCCGGCTAGATTTCGCGCAGCGTACCGATTGTAAACAGTTTGGTGCATGCAAATCGTTGGGAGAAATCGATATGCCGGTTAGCTCTGCTCTGCACGTGTTTTATGTATACCCTGTACCTAGCACTGCGAAGCTATCCATTCTGTGTCCGATGCCGTTGGACGACGCTGTACTCGTTAAGTTGGTCCATTGGATCGCTGTAGAACGACGTTGTAAAACGAGCGTCACATTTGTAATTCGGTTATGCACCGATTGTCTGATGTTTTTAATTGTAACCAAGAAAATTTTTACCACTCGTTCATCTCGTGATTGTGAATAAGTTGAATCAACCTTCATTACTTAATTGGATAGTTTAATTACTGACAACTTTTGTTAGTTGTTTTAGCACATTTTTTGTTACTGCAACAAAAACAACCAATAGCGTGTTAAATTACAAGTTTAAAGTGTGCAGTTGAAATTTTTGTTTTTTATCAAACACATCATAGAGGTGCTGATAAAAATTGGAAGAACAACTAAATCTATGATCTACTAAGTGATTAACCATTTTCATTGAATTGTAAAGAGAAAAACCAATGCAAAAAGCAGTTAGCTTTCACAGATTTAACATACTTACAAGTATATGTAAAATCTGTGACAGAAATGTTTTACTCTCTACACGTCCTCTTATGTCAATCGTTGGAGAACAACAATAGTTCAGTTTAATAGACTACTACAATGCATTTTATAAAAAACAGAAAATTTTAATTGCACGCTTTAAACGTGTACTTCAACGCACTTGGATTTCACAGTGAGGTAACTAAATTTCCTCTTGGTTGAAAATTATATAATTATATAACTGATGGATTTTTTAATATATGTGAATTAAAAACCGTGCAAGTCATCAACAACCAGACTAAACTTCACAAATTTTTTGGGCTGACGTAAAACACTATTTTCAAATCGCTACGAAATTATAGGATTTGGGTTCATATTGATTATCTTGATAAAAAGGCAATCAGTTTTCAGTAGAAATTTCCTCCCAGGGCAGAACTGTTACTTCATATTTTCGTAAATTTTCTGGTAGATCAGAAATAAAAAAATTCAAATAAATAAACACAAAACTGAATGGGTAGCTGTTTTACACGGACGAAGAATGGAATTGATCCCGAAAGCTTACGACTTGTAATGTTTGTTCTCTGTTTATTATAAAAGAGTGTACGAACTTACATCTGACTTAGTTGCAAGGCTGCTTCATCGCAGCCCGAGAAAACCAGAAGACGGACACCCTTACTTGAAATGAGGGCTTGATCATCCTCCGTACTCAGTTCACATCTAGACTTGTCACGCTCTTATTGGCCAATTCGGTTATTGTACGTCTACACCCGGCACGCAGCTTGGTAGGTATCCATGGGTACTTATCGAATCGAAGAGGCGCTAGACTGCACAGAACAAAATTCAACACTGCTAGTGATCCCGTACAAGCAGTGGCTGTACCACATGATAGTACAGCCAGTGACTCCAATTTTGGTGCTGTTAACCATTTTTCAGACCTAAATTAAAAGTTGTGACGATCTCTTAGTTTTTTCACGCCAAATCATCCCTGGAACCGAGTCAGGGGGAGGGGTTGCGTGGTGTACGGGTGGTGGTTGGCAGGGACTTTGGAGAAAGTATCTCGACTCTGAGCCGTCGCCATAGAATAGCACCTTGTAAGAAAAGGATCAGGGAGCCAAGACACACGAAGCGTGTTAAGGACTCCTGATCGAAAAATATAATTGCACAGCAACCTCGACCTCCAGAAGCCGAAAACTTAGAACCAGGGACGGGATTATACGTATGGCATTGCGAGCTCTGCAGGCAAATCGGTCACCGACGCGAAAGTTACTGCGGTCGACCTTGACGAAGCTCGAAAAAGGTGTGAGTGTCCACAAGCCAACAATCCAAAAATTAGTTGCCATGATAAGCTTGCGATATATTAAAACACCGCATCCAACACATAGTTTTCTTTTATATCAATATGTATAATGTGTTGGTGTAAATCTGATTGTAAGATTTGACTCACATACTTTTGCATCTTTTATGAATAAGTTATCGATATCTTCATTAAAATAAAAACTACGCATTTATCATTTTTTTTCTTAATACACGTGTGTTTGCCTTCTCAGTTTGCTATTTTCCAATGTTCAGTCAGTAAATTTAATACCTTGGGGATGAATTATACAGTGATATTCTGCACTGATACGAAGGGTTTATCTTTTTTTTCGACTGAAATTTACACCTTCCATCCAGCGAACGAATGCGAGCATTTTTCAACACGAGTAAAGTTTAATCGGACATTAAAACATGCTGGTTATATATGTATACCGTACCTACGTGACGTCACGAACCATTTCGAGCATCAATCGTATTTCTCCCAACAGTGTACATGAATAACTCAAATGCGCAATTTATTTTTCCATTGAATTGAAATGGAAAGAAAAACGTGCGCGTGCAGCAGTGATGTTTAAATTTCATTTTGTACGCGCGTGTGTGACGCGAATAAATGTGACCCGGTGTAACGTAAATACTGAGTTTTCCATCAGTCAATAAAAGCTTTCTAGGTTGAATAAAAATTATTTCCAGCGAAATAAGTTGGAATGGAAGTACAGCAAGTGGATAAGTTTTTATGAAAACCAACATTTTTATCGAAAAAAAAAAGTAAAAATTTTTTAGAAGTTTGAAAAACGTTAAAACTACGATAATGTGAAAAGTTAGTTGAAATCATCAATATAAGTGAGACCGACGATACACGTAGCCGGGAGACTCCTTGGGGCGAAGAAAAGATCGAAATTTAATTCCACTTCATATAATATATATTTTCTCGGCGAAGGAAAATGCGTAGTTGTATCGATACGTCGAAGTAAGTGGTTTCCACGAGCACCGCACGGGATTAAAATGGATGAGGTAGGGTGGATCTCTACTACTCCTTTCCTCCGTGCAAAGTGGCAAAGATTAAAGAAAACAAGGAGCGTATAGAAAAACACTACCTGGAGAGTGGATTTTCTAGCACGCTGGGGTTGGTTGAAAAAAATGGTCTTTTTAACTCATCCAACGTTATATCCTCCTCAAGATTCACGCAATTTTATGTATTACGCAGGACTCCAGTGATGTTGCAGCATGAAGAAAATAACTGATAGGTAGTCGTAGACTGGTTGCTTATAGTGTCAAAATATTTTGGCAACTGCAGAGACAAAATTTACCAAGTTACTAAGACGATCCAAAAGGATTTACAGATAGACTTGCAAAATCAAATAAATTTTAAATATACGTTATATGATAAGGTAAAAATGCACACTATTTGTTTTCTAATATTTTTTCCAAAAATGTAGGTACATGCGAAAAATAAAAAAAATTGCTAGTTTTTAGCCGTTTCTGCTTAGCTATTTGGCATGCATTTTAAGATGTTCTGGGGCGGAAGTTCACAGTTTAAAATCATTTTTTTTTCGTGCAGCAAAATTGTTATTTTTCCTTGTAAGATTTAACGCCCTAATTGCTTTAAAAACTCTCTTGCAGTGGTATAAAGACGTAAAGATACGTTCTAAAATTACCATGTCGAATTTTAGGGAAGTATAAAAGTCAACTGCATGCAAAAAATATGGTCCCAAGGGGGATGTCAAAGCCTCCCACCCCAGATAGTGCATAGCGCACCACGTGCCTTATCAAAATGTAGATTACACTAAAGTGGAGTAAATCAGAGCCACTAAACACACCAAAGTAAAAGTAACTCAGCTATTATCCCTTGTCCTTTTAGTTAACAAAAATTCATTTCGATTCATAACATAAGGTTTTTTTGAGAATAGACGACTCGTAGCAAAAACTACAGTTTAAAAAAATGGTTAAGCATCGACATGACTTTCCTTTTTTTTCTTAATGTAGAGTAAAACGGTGACTGTGAGCATTGTACAATAAAAACTATATAATATATTCGACTGGGATTCAAAATGGTTTAAATGAAATTATAAAATTTTCCCCGTTAAGAAACACTTTGCTTTAAGAAAAGGCTGATTTAAATAATAGTTTTCGAGTTTATATGTTCCTTTTCTACTCCTATAAAAAACTTTGTCTTAATTGTATCAAATCAAGACTTATGTTTATTTTTTTATATTTTCTATTCATTTAATTCTAATAATTTCTTAATTGCGCATAAGTTTTTATAATAAAACGAACATGTATAATGCGTTTAATACAACAATACACTTTGCATGTAACGTGCAGATAATCTACAAACCGTTAGAGTAGAAGTGTAATTTTAAATACAGAATTTTTTTTTGTCAGTTAATATCAAACTGAAAATGTACGTGGTACTCTAGATGAAAATGATGAACACAAATAAATCTATTCCAATAAGATCTCGCTGAATAGAAAAACTCACTGAACAAAAAAAGTTTCATTTCAATGAGCTCTACTATTTTTGTAACAAGCACTATGTTGTAAAGTTATAATTTTAATCTTTATTGAATAAAAAACAAGTTTTTTCCTAATTTTGCATGTCTATATTGCATTATAGAAAGCATCTGCATTGCATGATAGAGTATAAGTATGTTATAATGTATTATAAAAAAAGTTGTTTCTTTTGTGATCTACTGTTATATATTGCTAAAAAGTGCTTATATTCATATACTGTGTGACTGTCTCTCATACTACCAAGTATAAAATTTGTTTTACATCGGAAATATATGGGTCGATTAATAAAAAACATTTATTCAATGTAATAAATTACCCATTAAAGTTTTTCTCTTTGTTAATAGTTTAATGTATTTCCTGTTTATTGATGGCTATTGAGATTTGTAGGTGTAATCAATTTATTTAAGTTAAAACATTGATTTTTAATAATGTCAAGCTCTTTAGGACAATTATTTTTTATTACATTTTTTAAGACATTTTATTGAAAAATGCAGCGTACAAGAAGAGCCGTGATAAATGTTATACTATCGTTTTGGGCTACAAATAAAAAAAAGAGAAAAGACCCACAGTTGCAATTGTAAGTATGAGGTTTTAGTGGACGAGGGAGAAAATTCGTCTCATAGTTTGAACAAAATTCCTTGACTATAAATTGCCGATTCGAACGCGCGTTAAATCCTCAGTCTGCGAGTGCCGGCACCGAAGCGTAATGGCCGCGAATTCTACGAGTTGTGACGATGCCTTCTCGTAAATTTCTCTAAACTACGAACGCGTGTCACTCATAACGTCAGGCAGAGTTGGGAAATGGCTCCAACTGGCTATCCATTTTGTGTAGATGTGTTCCACTGTTGGTGACTAGTATCACCAAAAAATACGACTCTTGTCACGTATATCGGTATTTGGCAATTCAGCCCAGTTTAATTAAAATTTTCTTGGTATTTTTTTTTTTTCGTTGAAATTTCCATTTTTTAATTGATGCCATTTACTTAAAAGCTTGTATGTTTGAATGCTCGTTATGTAATTGTATCAAAATCTTTTGAGCAGGGTCAAACGAAACTTATATAGGTAGTACTGAGTAGTACGAATGACTCAACTTTTAACTGTGGGACGCCTTTGATAGTGATATATTATTTTGCACCCTGGTCCATATCTTCGTACATTGAAGGGTGAAATTTTAACACTGACTTCGAAGCATCTTGTATTTTTGCATATCTACTCCACAACTTCAAGAGCCTCCAAAACATTTTTAATAAAGTATATGATTGTGAATTGAACTAATGAACATATTAAGTTGGCTCTTGTCCGGTATGGCAGCTAAGTTAGTGTACATGTGACCCTTATTTTATCTAAAACGGTGTTGCATAAGAAGAAAGGGCTTGTGCAGCTGATTCAGATTAATGAGTCAGTCAGTACCAACTGCTGCACTTGAATTAAAAAATGTATGAGGCTTTTAACCCTATTGACAGGCTAGGTAAAATTGGTAGGTTATTGTAAATTTTTAAACGGGGTACAATATTGCATTGGATTATGCTATCAACAAAGGAAATTCAAAGTAATATGTCAATTTATTGACATTACAACATTATTGCTATCGCTAAAAACGAATAATCAGATAATACATTAGAGGTAGAAATACCAATTAAGTCATCAAATACCAAATAACTCGATATCATGAAAAATTATTCTTTGTTGTAATTAAACTGTTTGTATAAAAAAAATTTTAATTTTAATCAACTAAAGTATACAAATCGATTTATAATAGCATAATTTTCAGTTATTTGTTAGTCACCACAAACATTTGAAAATTTCATAACATAATTAAAAGATAGCATAGTTATTCACCATAAAATTGAATACGCTACTAGACAAACCTCAGCGCATTTTATGCGTTTTACCAGTAACTAATAGTAAGTACGTCTGCAAGCCTAATGGCATACTTACCAATATTATCTTGCTACATTCCTATGAAACTAATCTGGGTCATGTGACGTTTCTGGATCTCAATAATTTTCGGTTATGTGTACTTCTTTACAGAATCAATGTGAAAAATTGAAAAATGTTGTACGTTTGAGATTTTACATTAAACATGCATTATTGTCGAAGTGCATACATATACTTAGAGAGGTGTTGTACAATGTAAAAAAAAAATCTTAAATTTTTTGTACTTGGACTGTATCTTGTATACTGCACTCTAGATAAAATCGAAGTAACTTAATTTCAATTAATACCACGCTTAGAAATATGTATAGGTGTCCATACATTATTGAAAAAAGCAACAAGTTTTACGGAATTTCCTGCGGAAAACGAAAACATCGAAAGGAAAGAAAATACCACTGAATTAGAGTATATATTTTTTAATTACATGCTATTTTAATTAACATGAAAATCTTTGTAATTGTTTCTGCTAGAAATATTGCTGATGGCTAATGAGCGTGCTGGCGGTTGGATGTCGTGCTCAAAACATTGTACAAAGTTCTTCCTTTATACTAATATACAGAAATGCTGCAACATATTGTACTGAATCTGGATAGCAAACACTAATCTTTTTTGTAAGCTATCGATTTTTTAAGTTTTGATAGCATATGTAACAAATAATATTACTAATATATAAAGCAAAGTCGCTAAAACCGTTGTAATCGCTAACCGCGAAAACTACTGAACCGATTTTGCTGAAATTTTGCACACTGATTCATGATACTTCCTAGATGGTTTTAGTTTAGTTTTTATCTTAAAAAATTTAATAACAATACCAATAAATGAGCTCAAAGTTTTGCAAAAATACGCCAGCTTTTCATATTAGTTCAGTAAAATCCGCTAGGTGGCGTCGACATAAAAACGAGGCTACCTGCAACAGAATTAAATTAGTGTGGTTATAATACGCCAGAGCGTCTCGGTAATCATTCAGTCGTACTCTGGTAATTCAACGAGCTGTACAGAGAATGCAGATGATAGTCTTGCAGCTAGATATCCCGGTTACGGACGACACTCTTTTGCAAGGGGGAAGGGACCTAGGTGACCATTCACCCTGAATCTCGACGAGTGCGATCAAAAAAAAAAATTAATTCCAACCGATGACGTCTCTGGCATAATACCAGGAGATATATCTAGCCAGAGCACATTCTGCTCCAACTCGTCAGAGTTGTGTGGTGGTCCCACCATCCCACCTGGTGCAGTCATAGAATTTTTGGCTACAAATGTAAGCCAGGGAAAACAGCTCTGAGGGGTACGGGCAGCCACAACGGCTACCTTCTTGGTCGTCGCGTCCCTAACGATGATCGGTTGGTTATCCGGGGAACGACCCGAAGACAAGATATTCTTTGGTCAGCGGCGTACCTACCTCCTTTCATAACAGTCTCCGTACATAGAGACTCCCAGGGTAAGAATCAAGCGACCCGTAGCTAGCTCTTCATTATCAGGAATAATAATAAAGAATAGCCTAGAAGTTTCACCACTGGCGCTTTTTAGGTCCATTATAAGTATTTACGTTTCCTACTTAACCATCAATCTCATCGGTTCTTTTTAGAGGCCACCTAAGTGTAAACTACCTTGCCAATAAATACATTTTAACTACCTTTTCCGGAAGCGATTCATCGACTAAAAGACTATATTAACTAAAGACGGGCACTATTAAACCAAGTCAGCCATTCACTGGGAGACGTCACCTGCGGAGTTGTTCTTCGCAAGGCTGGAAAACCCGGTGACCGACGACCCTATATGTATTACCCTCTCGACTCTAAGTATTCAACCAGGAATCACTGATCCTCTCCAAGGTCTGCGCTGGGCAAACCTATAACAGCTATGAAGGAAAAAAAACTTGAGCCAACGGGACAGCCTCCACTGGACAAGTATCACTAACCAATCTCCCCATCTAAGATCACCAAAACA
>NW_019379585.1:95077-108186 GCF_000648655.2 Copidosoma floridanum
TTTAAAAAATAGTCCTTTTCGTGAATTACACGGGTGAAACTGCAAATCAACGGCTCCTCATGGCCACCGATTATTTTATGGCATAAAGAACGTACGGTACTTTTCAGCATAATTATATTTTTTTAATTCTTACACCTTATTATTTGACCAAATAAACTACATGGATTCCGAAAAAATATGTTTTTAATAAGAAGATTTTTGTTCTGAGATGTGTCAAGAATATGTGTAAAATTTCTAACTGAAAACGTTTTACATTACATGTGAACACACTACGGTGTTTTTTTTAGTAAGTCTCGGGCGAAGCCGAGACGGGGGGCTGCTAGTCTTCTATAAAGAGTGATCTCGATACACCTTCAAATAAAAAACGAAGTATTACTAACGGAAAAATCAAATTTTACCTCACGATTATTAAGAGTCCATCTGTTACATGTACTCTATCCATGCATATATTTATAAATGTGATTTTTCAGTTTCAGAATTTTTATTCAATGATTATTAAGATATTTTTACTTTCTAAGACTTTTTTACTGCCTTAATTACAAATTAACAAAAGTACATCCTTTACCATTCGTAAAAAATATCGCGGAGATAAGAGTAAATTTTTTTTTAGAATTACGTTTAAATTATACATTGATTTATATTAAACTTGAAATTTATAATGCTACAGAAGCTGCTTATTTTGAAGAATAACTTTCCTACTGAGAGACTAAATCCAGAAACAATACCTTATCACTTGATATGTCTTTAAGTATTGTCTCTGCATTTTACAAATATTTTTTTTATACAAATTACACAAACATACATAAATATATATGTACCAAAAAATAGCAATGCTTTTCTTACCAACAAATGTAAATTATACGTCTTTACGGAGACGTAAAACTTTGGTCATACCTAGACTCTTCAGTGACAGTTCAGCAGAACGTTTCAAATTATTAGAAATAAATGATTTGTCAGTTCTCAATTTTTCGGCTACCTATTCTACAACACCCAAAATTGAATCGACGTCGCCACTTTGGAACATAAATAGCTGGGGATCATTAGCGTACTTTCCAAAATAATCTGATAAATATCTTTTATCAATCGTAGCGGGCATTTCGTGCCTAATAAAATGTAAAATCCCATCATTTGTGCATAGTAATTCTGATACACTCAGTTTATTTAATCCAAATGGGTTGGCCCGACCTTTCTGAGACAAGGCAAATCTCAAGCACTTAGGAACGACGTAGAATAGTTCGTCATCGACCACACCCCAAAACTTTTCCTCGATTTCTTGCTTTCTCGTGTTCCATGCTGAATTCATAATATTCGCTGTAATGATGATAAAATATATATAATTGTGTATATTGTGTGCTCGTAAGTAGGTATTAGTGTGTTTTGTATATAGACGCCAATCTACATTGATTGTTTGACTGCATACTAACAAAGATGGGGTGCAAGTTGTCGAACGTTAGCAAAGTTCTAAAAAAAGTTGTTCGAAAATGTGCCGTAGATCAAGATTTTATTGATTTTTTGACCAAATTGAAATAAAATCACGTCTACGTGTTTTTGGAAAACAAAATCCATAAAATTTTATCTTGTATAGACCTACATTGGAAAGTGCTGGGAGAAGCATTTCGAAAATTCTAAAAAGTCCTTTGTGTAGAGCTAAGAAAGGTATCTCAAACCAATGTGTTGTTAATAAACACTTAAGCTTATTGTACATGTCAGGTCTTAACATATTCGATGCATCAATTTGATGCCTATATAGCCTTCACTGAAGTTCTCAGCTTTAGACTTTTAATATGACGTAAGACTTTAATGCATAACGTACATACACTCTTTTTTACTTAAGTAACAAAGACAGATGAATTCATCAATTCTGTTTCAAATAACTGGGGACTTGAAAATCTGACACCTAAATAAAATAAATTCAAAACTCTGATAACTTCTATATCTTGGATTATGTTGCATAGTTTTTATTTTTTTACTTTTCTCTTATCTTTTGTATCTATATGCCTCATTTTTATTGTTACTAATTCACCCTTCTATTATTAACAACAAAATGATAAAATTTTACATGCTAGTATTTATGAAGTTGTACTAAAAGAGTAATATTGTAATATCTGATTAGCTTGCCTGACAATTATGTATATTAAACAGCTTACAAAAATTTAATTGGATAAGAAAAACTGATGAGAATCCTGAACATGCGTTGAAACATAATTTCACTGTTCATACACAAATATATTATGAACACTGCCTTCAGATGGTATTATTTTCTTTCTATTGAAATAAATACAATAAATCGGTTTTTAATTAAAATTTCGTAGATGAATTTTAGTATTATTAGTATTATTCCTCAAGAGCTTTTCATGATAAGTACAGGTTCTTGACAGTTTTTATTAAATTACTGCCATCCGAAGGCAGTGTTTAAGTACAATAGCAGCAATATTTGTGTTTTTTAACAATAAAAATTTCAACAAGCAGTAGATATACATCTACTAATGTTTAAATTCATGTTTACAATAGTTAACAAATTTTCTTGTTTAATCCAATTTTTATAAACTGTTAAAATTTTAATAACATACATAATTTTAATTACATTTATAATTAGGAAGTAGAAAATTTTGACTAATATTTACAGCCATTAAGATCAATTTAAATAATTGTAAGGCAAGATTATTACAAATTATGGTATTACAATTAGTATTCGATACAACTGTGTGAAATTGAAGGTTTTTGTAGTAATTAATGAAAGGGTGAATCAGTACGAATATAAAATAGATACAAAGATACAGAAAAAGAGAGAAAAAGCAGAAAAATAGAAACCATGCAAACTGTCAAACAAAAACGTAGAACTGAGAATTTTTCACAATTAACCACACAAAAAAAAAGAGATTTTCTTCAATTTAGTAAACTAAGGACGTGCATAAATATGAGCATGTCGCTCATCAGCTGATCAGCAGCTAAAACTTCAGTTAAGCATTAACTTCACTTGATAGTTGGTACGTCGAATACATTCACTATCCTCTAATTTGGAAACTTACGTCCTTGCATATCTTATACGATTTTTTTCAATTCAAAGTTCAGTCGTGGGAGAGATAAATACTGTACCGTCGACTTAAGTATTCAACAAAGATTAACACTAAGCATATGTATAGAAAATCATTATATGAGCATGCTTGTCCACTCATCTTTGTTAATCAATGTATCATCATAAGTCGTAAGTTTCCGGATCTTTTCCGGATTGAGTCGCAGCATAACCTCCCGAACTGTCATGTATGTACCTACTGCTTTCGTTCAGGAAATTATTTTCACCTCCACGTACATGTCTTTCAAATTTTCAACGCGTTTGTGTAAAACCTCATGTCAAACATGTCGAAGCTTTATGTTAAAACTATTGTCAGCACGTGTATGTAGAACAGTTAATTTTTGAAATCTTTTGTACATGAATTTGCTAAAATACTTACACATATTGATGTCGTAGATATGTTGAGCTGCTGTTTTTGATGAGTTCCAAGTTTACCTACTCCAATGACAGAATATTTTTTGGGCTGTGGGGAAAGGAAAAACAAACCAGCACACTCAATAAGTATTAAAATAAATAACGAGTGCAATACAAGTACAGCACGGAGCTATTCCCAATTCCAGAATGAAACTTACACTTTATTGTCGTGACACAACTTAAGTTGATTCTAACGGCTTGCAAATAAACAGTTAAAGAACACTGAGTATATTATTCCGAAATATTAAAATATGCTGTTACTTCGCCTGTAGGTACACGCGCTGAACGACAGTAAAGTAAATGAGAAAAATGAAAATTACCTCTTCTTCTCTGAGACACGACGCCAGAATATGATAGATCGACTAGACGTATGTACATGACGGGCCGTCAGCTGTCAGGCTGGTCACCCGGTCAAGCGGTCAGCTTGTCATAGACTTATTAGACCATAGACCAAGAGCTGAGACTTAAGAGTGGTAAAAAATAATACCAGCCGCAACTTTCACAAAAGTTGTAACGCATCGAAATAATACGAATTTCGAGTATTTTAAAAATCCTTTTTTTTAATTCCAAGTTATTGACTACAAGCACATATCTCAGGTGGCACCGCCAAAGCCAGAGTTCAGTACCAAATTTTTCAGCATAAAAGTATTGGATCTTACAGGAACTATTATATTTTTACTATCTGTTATAATTCTATTTTTATGGGTCAGGCTGCGTTTAGATGGAGTCTGAGAGTTTGTCAGACTGGCATTGAAGCTCACAAGAGTGAGAGAGAGGTTAGATGTGGTCACGTGATTAACCTCTCTCTCACTCTTGTAGGCTTCAATGCCAGTCTGGCAGACTCCCAGACTCCATCTAAACGCAGCCTCAGTCAATGGAGCTGGTACTTATTGCAAGATATTGGAATAGTTTATTGAAAAAAAATTATTTATGAGAAAACACATCAATAGAAGAACAAGAAACAAAGGGTCACGCGGCTCTGTAGGTAACCAGCACGTATCGGCCATACTTATATATATATATTGGCTCCGTGCATACACCGTGCTGCCCTCATTTCATACCCTTCAACAAATGTTAAATCTTATAAAAGCAAATAGTACCTGTGGCCGCCACTGGCGACACCACACCCCCATTTCCATAAAACTCCGTGTTCAAGTGACAGCCAGCGCCAGCTCTCCCCTCAAACTTAATGCACGGAGCCAATATATAAAACATCTTATGAGCTCATTAACCTTGCTGGCTACGTATAAAATTAATGAGAGTATCCAGCGTTGGCCGTTATGGTCAAAAGTTTGCTGCCAACCGCAACTTTCAGAGCGCTTCTTTATTAGGGGCCACTACCGGCCAAGCTGTGAACTATCACTGATGTATGCATATGATGTATATATACCAGCACCTATCACCCGATGACTCGAGACCCGGGGCGCTTACTGGCCACTCTAATAAATAGTAAAATCCTTAATAATAACACAAGCACTTATTACCTAATGACCCGTGGTGAATTGAAATATTAAATTGATGACATCGCAACCCTATAAAATAGTACGCTTTGGACGCTATGTTATCGTATAACAGTGCAAAGAAAAAGTGTTTTAATGTGTGTACCATATAATTATGCTACTGTTATTAAGGCCTATTAATTAATGAATAATAAATTTCAGAATCTTCTTAAGATTTCTTTATCGTTACTACACGTTGGATCATGAGTCGTTGCGTTTGTAATAATTAATATTTTCAATAAAAGAGCTTTCGTGCTTACTTACAGTTTATTATTTATTTTGTTCAATTAAATACTCTTTTAGAATCATTTTTTTTTTTTAATTGTAAATACAGCCCCGGGTCATCAGGTGGTAGGCGCCTTGTGTTATACATTAACGTTTTTTAATTAATAGAGTGGCCAGCGATAGAGTTGCAGTCCCGTCGATTACCGAGGGTAAGCATCATTTGGCGCGGTTCGTACTTGGATGGGTGACTGTTAAAGTCTCGCCGTTTTGCCTCTGCTGTTCGCTTCGTGGGTTGATTGTCTGTTTCTCTGTCTCTTCGACATCGTGAGCGGGGGGTGTGCCAAATTTCTGCCCCGCTGTCTAAGTTTGCGGCTTCGACACTAGGTCAGAAATGAGGCAGATACATCGGGCTTTTCCAGATCAGGTTTTTCTTACAGGAGATTTCTCGGGGTTTTCCTGATCTACATGACAATTGTCATGGGCGAATACGGAGCAGTTGTTAGGGTTCTCCCCCCTTGCAATCCTATCCCAATTCCTTCCCAATCCCAAGTGCTAAGTGCCCTAAGTAGTGCCTCTACAAGAGAGCCGGGCGTAAAGCACCATAAAAAAAAAAAAAAAAAAAAAACCAACCCCCACTGTTCTCACTCACTGATCTACAGACCCCACAGTAGGGCTGTTATTATTTGTCATGAGACGTGAGGGAGAGGTTTTACTTCCAGTTATTGCCACATGATGCTTTTTTACATTGTAGAATGGCGTTAAATTTTCGCAGTTTTCTTTTGAACACGTACAATGGTAGAGGTTTTAGTTTCAACTTCAGCCACTTCATTTACTTTTGTAAGGACTCTTCGGTGCTAGTAGTCGCGTCTCATAGAGAATGTGTCGGGAATAGAATCCTCTACCCATAGGACAGGGTTGTTTCTGTGATTGTAGCACGCCAACCTTCAACCCAATTCGCTATAAGACGCGACTACTAGCACTAAAGAGTCCTTACAAAAGTAAATGAAGTGGCTGAAGTTGAAACTAAAAACTCTACTATTTTACGTGTTCAAAATAAAACCGCAAAAATTTAGCGCCATTCTACAATTTGAAAAGCATCGTGTGGCAATAACTGGAACTAAAACCTCTCCCTCGCGTCTATAACGAATACCGTTCTTATCACACAATGTATTAATGTTTAATGATATAAATACCGATCGTACATGTACAACAAAAAATTGTTTCTTATGAATTTTTATATGATACGTAAAAAAAAAAGTAGAGTCTAAAACTGCAAATTGAAATCCGTACTGTAACCCATGGGTGCTGCAGCACACACAAAATCAGAAAATAAAGAGCGGGTGTAGTTAGTCTGCGAGAGAGAAGTCTAATTCTTCATCGATCCTTACTATTCCTCTGCTCTGTTTTCAGAGCACAGGGGTATCCCAGACAATGTCGCTGACTGCAGATTTTGCATCGGTATTGTTATCGTATCAGCAAAATCTATTGATTGAGTCGTAGGTAGTGTGTGGAAAGCTGCAAGAACTTAAGTGATCACCTGAATCGCAATAACCCAACCTGTGGAATCGCGGATCCTTTCTCTACTTTTGTATTTTTGTGACTGATGGTAGAAAGTGGCTCAATGGATGTAGAGTACACGTTTTTGTTCGCTTTGACAGGGAAATATTTGATGCGTTTGAGGAAGTGCATTTAGTGAAAAAGTATAATGCAAACGTTTGGGGATGAGTTTACGGACCACCTTAGCTTGTTGCAGTTGGCTGTTCACCAAAAATTGTTTTCGTACATTTATATTCGTATTACTAACAATAAGTTGACAGTAAATTAAATTTTAATTAAAAAAGTACAACTTGATGTTATATTTCAACTGACAAGCCCATTGAATTACGTCAAATCATAAATGCAAATTTAGTTAAAAATCAACCAAACGGTCGAATGATTACTATAGTGCCGTAGTTGTTTCATGTATTATTGAAATTGTGCATACAATATTTGATTTGACTCTCTACTGATTTATGACGAATTTTGTAAATTTATATGTAACTGTAGGCATCCATATTAATTAAATGCTACAGACATATACATTACGTGCCTTTATTCGGTTTTATTAATTGAAATAACTGTCGGTGAAGTAAAAAAAAAATTATTATAACAATTACACGTGGTGTCATTGTAAATATAAACTTTTCGTGTTTTTCATGAAGAGATATAGAGTGTATGTTATTAAAACATAAGAAACGATTTTGAACTGAAGTAAAAATACTATTCCAATCACCACGCAAGCCTATGCCTAGTGATAGTTTTAGTAGAACATTTATGCGTGTTTATCATACATATACAATTGAAACCTTATGCCCCTCGTTAGGTTTCAATTTTCCAACCAAACTGGTGTGCTGGTTTTAAAAAGTAACAATACACTTTCTAAATATTTTGAAAATTATTTTATGTTGTTCGAAGAAGATTCTTACTGCCCAAAACGTTAAGGCTACAGGAAACATCAACTGTAAACTTGTCGATGTAATATTTTTAATTTGAGCTCAACTGGATGATACTTAATTGACCTAATGATCCAGAAAACGTAAACACAAACCATCGGGGAAACTTAAACAGCACAATTTTTTTCTGTAATCCATACCTTCACACCAAAAAAAGTACTTTCATACTATACAAGCTGTGCCCAAAAACGAATCAGCGAGATGATGTAGTACATCCGTAAAACTTTTCACCCTCAGAAGGAGGAGGAGGGAGGAAGTAGGGGCACATACCACATTCATCTTGTAAACTTAAGCAGGAGGTTCGTGAACTGGAGAGATTAGCGCGGTCCGAGTCGTTCAACTGTTCCGAGGCTCATCCTTACCCGTTTATGTCCGTCTCCTTTCGCAAACCACCATCACCGTGATCCTGTTTTCTTTTCTCTGTTTCACGTAAGACGCGTTGATCAGGCATACGCAGAAAAAAATGCACGCCTCCAGAGTAAAAAGTAAGCAAGCGTTCGCTCCTCGTCGAAGGTTTTCACTCTTGGGCTGTTTTACCTTGACGGATGTAAGTAGGTGCACACTTGCAAACGGGACAGCAGCGGGTGATGACATGGAGTAGTTGGAAAGTCCGGAGAAGACGACGACGACAAGGCCCGTGGGGAGGTGTAACGACAGGAGGAATAAGGGGAAAAAAGAAGCTCGGAAAGTTTTACGCCGTGGGCGATAACTTCTGGCTGAAAAGACTCGCGGAGAAAAGTAATTAGGGCTGGCAGGAGGACTGGCTTTTTGTTGGATAGGACTTGCTCGCACGCTTGTGTACATGGGAACGGGTTATGCCTGGACGTGGTGAGGGCGAATGAGAGGCCGTGACCCCAAGACCAGGGGGTCGCTGACTTGCCCCGCGCAGTTTAATGACTTCTGGCTTGAATGGTTCTTCTGTGGTACCGGGGTACTGATACTTTTGAGATTTCTTTTGTCTTTTGAGATGAAGCATAAAAAATCGCTTCTGTAGTACTCTAAAGTTAGATAAATTTGATTGATGCGTGCAATGGAGAGAATATTAAGGCTTTTTTAGTTGCTGCTGGCATACATTATTAACTCTGATTATGATTGTATGGAAACTAATGACAAAATAAATGTGTTAGATTTTGTTAGAATTGAGTAAAATAACTGATCTTGTCATAACCTAACATCAATAGAGAACAAAACGAATTTTTTTTTTTTGTATTTTCCATTTATTTTGTTTAATATTTAAAATACAAACATAATCATAAATTAGTTCACTGTTAGATATATCTTTTTTTTAAATATATTATAGTGCTTTACGTCCGGCTACTATAAAGGGCACTACACAGGGCACTTAGCACTTTGGAGAAGGAAGGGAAAGAGGGATGGGAGGCCTCCCATTACTGGGAGGGGGTAGGGGAAAATTAGGCAATTATGCTGCGAAAAGGCCGCCTAAACCCTCCTCGAGGAGCATTGCGTGGTGAAAAAGCACATGTGAAAAATTACAGAGGTACTTGCCCGAAAAAGTCGCACTGGCCGGGAATCGAACCACGGTCTCCCCCCGCGTGCCAATCCACGACCTAGCTGACTGAGCCACCGCGCGCTCTAATTAGATATATCTAACAGTCAACTGATATATATGCGGAGCGCGCGATGACTGGAGTCAATGACTCAATTTTTTCGCAAATCGCTACTGAAAGTTCTCAAATTTAACACCTAACCTAAAAAATATAAAATAGATCTTTTGTATTTTTTTACAAAGAATCTATTAAATTCTTAAAAATATAGGGTCAACGACTTTACTTAATAGAAAATCAAAAGAAAAGTATAAAATATTAATCTGGCTTGCCTCGCAACATCTCCTAATTTTCACAATTATAATTTTACAGTACTTTTCTGGCAATTTCTTGATCTTGTACTTTGGTTTTATCGAAATAACTATATTTATTGAAAAATTTACCGTCGAAAAGCCTTGATTTAGGACAGGGGTCATGGTTTCGGCTAGTTTGACGATGAAAGATTTGATGACGTTTGATGATGGACTAGGGGCTAAAGGTCTCTAATGTAGGTTAGGATTAACACCCTTCACAAGGGAGTCAGGGATAGTATACTTGTAAGAAATCAGATGGACGTGAAGAAAAATACATGAAAAAAGTTTTTTCCTACCTTGGGCTACTTTGAGAGTTGGGTGTGCCCCCGGTAGAAAAAATAGGGTTCACACCTGGTTGGATGCGCAACCAGGGCAAGTATAAGTACGCCACTACGTACGAAAACTACTGTTTTATACATTAAATAAACGTTTAATAAAAAAGCGGCGTTGGCTCAGTGGTAAGCGTGCTTGTACCTGATACAACGCTGTTCTAGGGGTCCTGGGTTCTATTCTCGGTGAATGTAGATTTTTTCAAAAACTGTTTTCATCGGGAAAAATTCCTATGTAACCCTGGCTGTTTCGGCGCAGGTATTTCCGTAGGATTTTCCTTGAGAGTAATTTCAGGGTTTTTTCCTTGCCCCACAGATCTTCTGGCCTGGGTGAATGCGGAACAGTGTAGGGGTATAGGTAGGGATTAGCGGATCCGATGCCAGGCGTCTGGCAGGGATGGCCAGTCTTACCAGCGATGAGTGGTCCCTGAAACATGGGGCGTCTCCGGGGATGCTAATTAGCCTGGATCTGATGCTTTGGCAGAGAGCGCCAGCTTAGACCAGCGAGGAGTGGACATCCTAAAATATGTATACCCTCCGGGGAAACGCTATACAGTGGCAAGTAGACCCGATGCACCATTGACGCAGGGAGTGTCAGCTTAACTAGCAAGGTGTCTCACCGAAGATACTCACACTGTGCCCATGGATTAGGTACGATATCAGTAAAAGGGTTGGAAATGGGTGCGACAACACACCCCTACACAGTGATGAGTGAGTGGCCCCGGCGACTAGATGTAAGAGCTGTCGTGGTAACCCGGGAAAAAAAAAATACTTAGACGTTGAATAAATATTTATACAATTTTAATCCTGTCGGTAGTTATACTTTTATTATATTTATCATTAACCAGACAAAATACAGTCTCACTTTGTGCCCTTAAAGAGAAAAATATGATACATAACTCGGGCGGAGGTCTCCCACCCTTGGGCCGAAAGTACTCAGCGGGCGGGAAGCAACACTTTCCGCCCTAGTGGTGTAGTAAACTATTAAAATGATTGACATATATCAAACGTCTTTTAGGAAATTTTGGTACAAATTTAGGTTAATAGTGCACGATTATTATAAAAACTATTAATTTTCAGTTAAGTTTTATAGTTCAATAACGACTGAAGGACATAAACTTTCGTAACATTTTTTTGTGTCACAATAAGCACTTGATTGAAATTCCAACTGTACTAAAGCATCGTCGTCACAAACAACTGGTCATTTCATTAGTCATATCGTAACTTAAATTCATCAATCCGTAAAAAATAGATCCCTCCAATGACAGCAAATTAACGCAATAAATGAGTAGTACCAACGGCAAATTAGTATTTATCCCCCAATGCGAGTCCTCTTCTGCAGCAATCACAGCTTTACAGTCTACCACGCAGTGGTTGCAGTAATTTCTAATTTTGGTTTCGCAAAGGGACTCCTTGTCCCCTCGTATTGACTAGCCTTTAGCAATTTCGCCGCACGCTCGTCAACATTTGCCGGACACCTGCTCAAAGGGACCATTCCAGTCTTGCCTCCCCTTTTCCACCCACTTTTTCTTTCTTTTTCCAATCACATATGTCCATCCATCCACCCATTCATCCATCACCAGAACCACTCCTTATCACTTTTCTATCTTTTTATTTTGACGATTTTTTTCCCTGTATTATGCAAATACTGGCAAACGTACTGAGTAACGGAAAAAGTGTACGTGACTTAGAATCAATGATACTCTGGCAAACAATGCAACTGGCCTCTCTGTTACGTATATCAAGGAATAAAAAATTAATTTAAACTTTAGCAACACTGCCTCTAGAAAACAGTGATGGCGTGGCGTTTGATATTTGAACAATGAACTGGAGTTTATTGTACAGTGCGGACTGGATTTTCATAGACCGAGTAGCCAGAAATAATTAAATGATGCTTTTAGCGATATCCTGGAGTTGCCAGATTACTCGAGTTAAGCAGCTTTTACTATTATTTTGAGCGAATATAGGAGCAAACGTAAATTGAAAGTGGAAAGTATGAAATATCCCTTCTACGATCTCTATTGTCTTAAAAAAGAGGTTTACTACGCATTCGTTGTCGGTAATATCCACACGCATCTAGTGGCGTCATCAATATATAATACATTTATATTGAATAAAAAATATAAAGTAGAAGAGTGCAAGTACTTTTCACGGCCATTTCAATTTTCCACTCGTTACCTCTTTCAAAATTAAATTAATCTTACCTACCGTGGTCATTTAAATATTATGTCAAACGTATAGTCTGCTTACGTCAATCTTTTTGTACGTTTTCGAGCATTAGCTTGTATTCTTCCCGTCATGGCTAACTAATGGTTTCGTACTTGTTTTCTGGAAAATGAGGAAATAATCCAACTCGAATGAAGGATACACGCTTGGCCAGAGAATAGCCTAACCGAATCACCATTAGGGCTACACTTACGATGTGTCTGAAATTTTGATAAAATAGATTGTATCAACTAGAGCACGATAACAAAAAAAACTTAAATCTAATAATTATTTACCAATATTATTACCTAATATAACATGAACACTCGATAAACAGTTTATTAAAAAAGTAGAAGTGTTTACTAAAAAAAGCATTAAACCACGGCTCACTTGATACATCAAGAACGAAAAAGTAGTTAACTATGCATACGTTAAATTAAAAGTAGTATAAAATGTTATTTTGGACTCTTCAGTTCATTAACGAAAGCGTTTTCTTATACTTTTTTTAAACCTTTTTCTCACAATTATTAGTTGTAATTTTGGCCCACGCTAAAAACTTGTTTTGTATGTTCTAGCTAAAGTAAAAGTAAAGTAGCAGCAAACTTTTCTACGGTCTGAAAAACTCAGTAGAAACAGACGAGTGAGGTAAGACGAGCCATCTATTGGCGAAACACAGACCTGTTGTAAAAAATATTTGATAGAGGTAAACGTACCCATTACCATACGATTTTGCACCGACTTTTTGTTGTATATTTTACTACATCATTGTTTACTGTTAAATATTAATTCAAAACGTTTTAAATCGTTGTTTTGGGTTCCTGGCACGTAAGAAAATTTTTTTTTCCGCCCTTGGGTGGTTTTGGGAGGCTGGTACTTCCTCGGGCGAAAAAGCAGTTTTCCGGAACTCGTTCGAAAAGTCTCCTTTACGAACCTCGTTACGTCCCTCGCCTTCGGCTCGGGCCGCAAACCTCTCGGTTCGCAAACAGAGACTTTTCAAACTCGTAGGAAAACTAC
>NW_019379585.1:109354-141414 GCF_000648655.2 Copidosoma floridanum
TTTTTTTTTTTTTTTTTTTTTTTTTTTTTTTTTTTTTTTTTTTTTTTTTCAATGGCATATTGAAATTTATCGAGTCCGTAGGGTGGCGCTTCGGATATCATTCACGTCATTGCCCCGATTTATTTCACTCGGTATTTTCGTCACCACCGCGCGCTGGTCCGTATTATCCGGCGCCCGAATGGGAATATAAAAGCTTGATAAATCACGCGATCCGACGAAACACAAAACAACAAAAATGGAAGCACATCATGAAAACGTCGAGGCAGGGCGCTTTTGCTTTATAAAAGATGAGTCGTTGCCTCTGGGAACGAGCTTTCGTTGCATTTGAAAAAACTACGGGACAAAGCTTGGCGTGAAATTTCAATTATACTGTAGTCCTAACAGTTTTTACCTGCATTCAACGACTCGTTGAGCAAGGAATAATGAAAACATTTTTCATTAGAATGTTGATAAATGATTTTCTGTAGAATTTTCTCATCTCTCTTTTGCAGTGTTTTCGAATGGAATGAAAGAGAAACATTTTGTGAAATTACTCATTACATGAATTTTCAGAATTTTTTTTGAAAAAAATCATTTCTTTTTTTAGTGACGAAAGAAAGGCGAAAAAAGTGTAACGATGACAAGGAAGTTTTCACCATAACTTCGCCAAATCTTTTTGGATCCCTGGAAACACAAAAAAACCTGTACTAATTAACATTTTTTTAAATATTCGAATGGTATTCAAAAATACAAGCCAATGTTGCGATTACCCTTGTATTATGTACCTATAATGTCAAAAAAAGGTTAAAAATGGATCCACAGTTACAAATTACAAGGAAACGATGGTAAAGTATTTCTTCTAGTGCAAGGAAATGAAGTAATCTTCGGAAGGTCCGTCAAACAGTCGTGAGACGCTTTTCCCGTCATTATAAGGGCTACGAGAGATAAACAATCTTCCCTACGAAAAATCACCGAGAGATGAGAAACCCCTTTGACTGAACGGGTATTTTAAAAGACAAGCTGGTATTAACGAGAAACAGTTCGTTACCATTTCAAAGTTCCGTTATCGTGGCGCGAAACGCGAGACGAGATGAAACAACCAACAGAAAAATAGTAAGAGGGGGAGGAGTGGAAAAGTAAATTGATGTAAATTTCTCGGTCAAGTGTTGCCGAGGATAAAAGGAAAGTTAATGGGATCGTTGTTGGTTGCGACTAGACTGAGAGGGTTTTAGGTCTGACGAGATAATGAACTTTGAGATTTTTTTGTCACCAAAAGGTTGTTTGGTTTCTATTTTTGCACAATCAGACTATTGTCTGACGTTGATTCCGTGTCCTTATTAGAAATTTGAGGAATAATGTACGCAATATCACAACTATATTGTTTTGTAACAAGTAGTGTCCGATGGAAACTGATTTGTGCCAGTTGCTCTGTTTTTAATAATGTTGGTAAAAAAAATTTTTTTTACCTATTAAAATTTTCCTTCTTTATTGTAAAACTTTAAAAAATCCTTATTTGGTCAGTTCTTCCAGGAAAATCGTACGTTTTCTTCTACTAGTCAAATCAAGTATGCTTCCCGCGCTCATTAAAAATATTTTCTAACAATGCATATTTTAGTAAGCTGTTATTTAATTTATAAATAGTATCGACTGCTTGATCATTAAATTTTTTCTACTTCGTGCTACATTTGTTTTTATCTTATTGAAAAAATACGGTGAACCTGCTCAACCTACATGCGCGTTAGTACCGTGAAAAACTAAGTGAAAAATACTTTCGTGAAATTGTAATCTTAATTATATTTCTTAAATAAAAAGAATGATTGCAGTAATTATTTACAAACTATTTTTTTTATAGCCTACGAATTTCATTTAAATCATTAACACGCGATATCAGCTTAAACAATTCACATAACAAGTAAACAGGCTTCATTCGAAATCATTATCCTTTGTAAGACAAGATAAGCAATTTGAATCGTAAGTCATAAGCAGTAACAATGAAAATTAATTATATAATGTTGCTAATTATTTTAAAAACAAAATATACAAACTGCTTTATCAAAAAAATAACATACAACTATCGCTAAATGGGCCACATGATGGTATCACGATATACGACACAAATCCATCAAGTATGTTAAAACAATTAAACAAATATGGTAAAATACTAGTGTATGGCAAAATTTTCATTTTTTATAAGAAGCATGATTAGTGTATGTTAAACGACTACTTTAGTAACTCATAGTGGATCTACCAAAGGGCAACTTTTATATTTTTCACTAACGAGAAAACGCGTTTTTCACTGTCCCCGTCGAATATTCCGGTTCAAGCGGGTTCAAATCACGCGTTTCGAGGAGAACGTCATTTCGGCAACTTTTAACGAGAAGCTAATTTCAGTCTCGAGGCTTTATGAAAATTTTCACATAAAAAAAACGCGTATAGAGCTCGCTTTGATGCTTTTTGGTCAAAACCTCAACCACGTTTTTTTTTTTGTTTTTTTTGTTTTTTTTTTCAAAAGTAACTTTTTGCACTCCAAATATTTTCAGTACTCGAGTTTTGCTGCAATCAGCGCTTGAAAAAAACGAGAACAGCGACGCTGAAATTTTTGTAAATGAGCCTACACAAGCGCAGCCGCTTACAAATTAAAAATCAGGAATGGACAGTGACACGAAAAGTCATCGAGCCGGCAAACGGGGCGCGCAAAAATACTGAAAATGTCTACATGTTATACGTCCTCTTGAAAAAAAAAAGTCAGACGAGAGCAAAACAGAAAGGGAGAGAAGAAAGGTCAGAAATTGAGAAACGCGAGTGAGCGGGGGAGGGGCAGCCAAGAGGCGTCAGTCTGGCACACAAAAAAGACCGTGATACAGAGGGTGAGAAAAAATAGGGGGGGTGACGTCATTTGTATTCAGGCGGACGCCACTGGCGCTCTAGCCCCAAGACGTGCGACTGGCTCGAAAAGTGGAGCGCGAGGGATGTGCCTCGCGGAAAATAGACGCCGAGGTCGGGGAGCGAGCCGAGGCTATTACGTGGGTATACATGTATTTACATACATATATACGTACGTGTTGACTAGAGCGCGCGTAATACGAGAGCTAGCACACGGCCGAGAGGCGAATATTATGCCGGGGCGTGGTAAACAACATACAGACGCCCTCTACCCTACTCCCCCGCCCCTGTTTTATATGGACACATGCAAATATTTGCATACATGTATATGTAAGGGTATGCATTTATGTATGTATACATACACTGGACCAGGAGATGGGAGAAGCAGAGGCGCCTAAGAGCCGTGGCAGTGGTCCACCTTCACCCACGAGTGATATTAGGTTACGAAACTGGTGACGCGAAAGCATTGCCGTGAGGACAGGGGTGGTAGGCAAGTGACTAAGAAGGGTAGGCTCTTTTTTCTGGTATTGTGTCATACAATGGTGACAGCGGCGAAGAATACACACATTGTAATATGGGGTTTTCACGTGAAGACGTCCTTTGTGCTTCGTTTCCGCGCTGCTGGTTGTCTTGAATTATTTAGCACGTGGTTTCTATGTACGTGTGGGTATGCATGAAATGATCCATGTGGTTTACGCACAGACACACACATTCGTATGCTAATACTTCAAAGGCCACGTTGCTATGCCACTTGCACGCGCTGATTCCGCCTTGGCTTGTTTGATCGATGCTGTTCTACCCATGCGCGACATTCACCTTTGTTATTAATGTATCGAAATTTTATCCTTGCTGCTATAAAAATGAGTAATATGTGTATATGCAAACATGATGTGCACATTTTTGCTTTTAAATTGACATCTTATTAAGAGGCTTTAGATGGATGAGAAGTCTTTTCTATGTACATGTATTTGATTAATGCAGATCGACTTGATTCTATGGGAAAATATAATTGCAGTTTTCTGTATAATATATCATACTGTTGCAAAAACTGATTTTTTTATCAGTTCTCAGCTATCACACAATAAAAAGGATTCAACATCTTATACATCTTAAAATGGTGATTGCTTGAAATTGCGTTAAAGTATTCCATTACTAAACAAAGTTTCATAGTTCATTTATTGTTTTTAAAAAATACTTACTGACAAGAAAGTGAAACCCGCCTCTTTATTGTGTACTAAAAACTTTTTGTCTCAATTATTATTTTTGAAATAAAAAAAAAAAAATCTGTCGACGCTTTTTTAGCGCGTTACAAGAAAGCTTACTGAGTGTCAGCTTTCAATTATTCTTTTGTGGTATTGTATCATGTTTTGAGGGTAAAAAAAAATCATACAAAAATGACTCACATCTCTAGGATATAATATAAGTTATGGTACAATGTAATCCGCAAGTGTGGTTGTCGCATGACGCAGTCATCAAAAACAGACAGTAGTACTACCATACGTATGGTCAGACGCGTCACGTCAAAGAATTATATACTTAAATTTGTTCTCGCAAAAAGTGATTGATGATCTTTTCATTTCGCGATAAGAACGAAAAAACAAATACTGGTATGCTTTCATCTGGAAATACCAAAAAACATGCCTAAAATTCGCCAACACCCGAAATACCATCAATTCTCATTTCTGTACTTTATTGATAAACGTTTGCAGCTGAAAGGGCAAACTGGCGAAACGAGAAAAAACAATGTGTCGACGGCAAAGTGAAACAAATTGCCCCGGCTTGGAAAAAGTTTCGACGGTCAGGCGCGCTAAGTCTCTTTAGATTCACTTTCGGCTCTCCGTCCCCTCGGAACCCTTTTCGCGCGCACGAGTCCTCCACCCAACTTGATCATGGACTCTGCTTTATTGGCAATAGGCGACACCGCCTCCGAGAGAAACGAGACTCGTGAACTCGGTGGACCTACTCGTGCCGGGGCTGGAATTTCGTTCGGACCTTTTTTATTGAACTTGCTCGGAGTGCAACGTGTTGATTTATGGTGGTTCTCTCGAAATAATCAGCACGATTTTCTTGTCTATGTTTTTGATTGGAGCTCAAACCCCTAAAGTATTTTTTTTTTATATGTTGTGCGGTACAGTATGATTATTCAAGAACAATTTTTTTGGGGATCATTCTATTGATTTTTCAGCTTTTATTTTTTACCATACATTTTCGTAAAAAAAAAACATTGGTTTTATTTATGGGTTGGAATTTTTTATATTTAAATTCGTCATTACATTAATATTAGTACCATTATTGGAATATTATAAAATATTCTATACGATATTGTTTTAATCCAACCGCTTGTGGGCATCAAATAAACATACACTGCAAACTACTTACTTTTCTAATGAGGTTCTGCAAATTTATCTTTGAAACTTGGATTCATATGACTTAGTAGATTAAGGATTAATTAGATTGCAAAATTGTTTAACAATACGTAGTTTATGGCAAAGAAAACAAAAATTATCATTGTAATGATGCACTAATCTCGTACAGCCTACTGAATTCCCAACATGAAATATTTCTATGCTACAAGTGTGTTAGTTATAAAAAGAGAATTCACATGTGCGTTGTATGTATGATCGATACATCAGTTAATAGTGAATTAGAGACGCTATATAGCCCCTACTGTAAGACAGTTTCATGCACAGTGCAAAGGAGAAGCATACGTGTTTTTGCTTTAACAAAATAATAAAAAGTATACGAGGTTTCATTATTATTTTTATGGCGTACCTTAACTGAACCAATGTCATCTGAAAACAGAGTAGTAATCGATCTTTTTAGTCTCACTGCAGTAAAAATGAAATCTTAAAATTATTGCCAGTAGTTAATTATGTTAAATTGAGACGGGCATCAAAATCTCGGTTATCCAAGTGAACTTTTTTCTACATTTTTTTTGGCTGGTTTCAAGTCCAGGACTGTGGTGGTTCCTCAAGATGAGCGATCATTTGCACCCCCAAACCTGGAACAGATTTTTTATGCCAAGTGTTTGAGAGACTACAAACGGACGGAACGAATATGTATCAAGAGAAAGCTTTCTGAGCTATCCTTCTCCCCCTAAGATAGCAACAAGCTTAAGTAATGGTATGAGATGGGGTATTTGAGGGAAATTAGTACGATATTATTACGATACAGTTTAAAAAGATTTAAATCACATTGAATGTTATAACGTGCCACAAGAAAAATGGACAGTGGTAAAAGAACGAGTCAGAGGGTGCTGGTGAGAAGCACTAATTTGAGGCATGTAATAATGGCTAACAAATAAAAAATAAAAACTATAAATCAAACGATATCCATTACTTCTCTTCTTTCCTATTATAATTTTTTGTTTATGTTACAAGTTAAAAACGAAAATACGTATCACTGCAGCATAAAATTCATCCCCACTTTATTTTGGCAAAGCCTTTCATAGTGCACTCACGAGATTAAATATTTTTTTACTGTCCCTACCACTCCTAGAGTTGTTGAAAATGAGGTTACAGACAGGACGGTTTCATAATTTTGACAAACATTACTAATTGTCAAAAAAGTTCATCAGAGTCCTATTACGTTTGCTGAGAATTTTTCTTTCCTCATTTCATAGTATTCATGTAGTGCATGTAAAAAAAAAAAATTAATAAATAAAAAATATTATTTCACGTAAATCATCTTCCAACTTTTAAATAATGATTTCTGCTGTACCCTATTTCTGTGCACGGCGTGAAAAATGTTCGCAACAAAGAAAAATCCGATCACGTTCTTGCATTCCATTCAGACGCAGCGGTGCAGCAAAAATTTTACTCACTCGAGCTTTGAATTTACTTTAAATTCACGCAGAGCACTTTCTCCCCCTCTTTTATTTCCTTTTTTTTCATTTTATCGAAACCAGTTATTTCACGCGGTTCAGTATAGACTTTGAGTGTATTCCCAAAGACATACCTTTGGAAGCGGAGAGCTATGAATTTTCCTTGCTTGAAAATGGAGGTGGGGGAGGTCAGGTCGAGAAAAAAAAGTGATGGGGATGGGAAAAAATTAAAATTTTATTTTTTTGACATCACGAACAATAAATCGTAAACAAGATTCCTTGTCATTATAATCATGTCACGAATGCAATTCGTGCGAGAGTCATACTGCAACGAGCAAATCGGAGAGGGGCTTTCATTTATACTCATTTAATTTACTTTTGACGAACTTCCAGGTAATACGATATTTTTCATGCCTTTTAGCTTATTCCAAGAAGAAAATTCTCTTGGTCAATTTTTAGCAAACCTTATAGTAGTTAGGATTTGGCAATATTTCAACAATGTCATTTTTAAATTATTTTTAAAAAATAATGGCTACAACTATAGCACATAGAAAGGCAGTGTCATTTGGAAAACTTGAAATTTATCATTATTTTTTTAAAATCACGATTGATCATAAAACCAAGAGTATCTGCATATAGTGTCAAGTTGCAATGTTGAAAGTACACGTGTTGCTGATCGCTTCATCTTGATAATATCGCATAAATAATCTTATCCGCACAAGTAAACGGATTTCGTTCGAATTTCTCAGGTACCTCTTTCGTTTTTCTCGGCAAGTTCTCAGGAAAACTTAGGTCTCTCCCTCCTTCCCTCTCGCACGTACGTTTATAGACGACGACGCCATTGGAGTGTAAAAATAGGCACGTACACATATACGTACACACGAGAAGAAATTCAATCTTATTTGAGCTTATCTGCCATAAATGGCATAAGCCCTCTCGAAATTTGTGCCCCGCGATTGTGCCAATTTTGTAAAACCGCTTGCGAGAAAACGAGGGAAGGTTGTGGAGCTCTAATGGGGAAAAGAGATTCTTTGGGTAAGTCCATATATTTTTATCTTTAAGGTATACCATTCAGTGCCAGCGAACGCAGGTAGGGATAACATCTGTGTTACGAGGCTCAGAAAGAGATTTTTACGTAATCGCGATCTGCGCATCGATTGTTTGTTTTTTAGAGCACCCCTCTCTCTCGCTGTTTGTTCTTTCGAGACAGCTTTGTAAATCTGTGCACGTTTTTTGTAATTTCTTTTCGAGCCTGATGAAAATCGCCTTCAGGGTAAGTAAGCAAGCACTTTTATTTGTCTTTTTTTTCATGAATATTTTTCGACAGCCAGCTCGACCCGAAGCTATTATTTTAGCTTAGCACGACAAACGGGGGGGAAGGTTACATGATAAAAGAGTAGTGCTCATCCTCTGCAACTTTGGGTGGGTTGTTAATCTTTCAATCACACTTAGGAAGAGCTGCTTTGGTACATCGAGTCATTTCCATTATACATTTAGTAAAACATTTGTCCAATGTGTAACATTTCTTTTATAACTCACTAGCAGCCCCCCGTCTCGGCTTCGCCCGAGACTTACTAAATAAAACACCGTAGTGTGTTGACATGTAATGTGAAACATTTTAAGTTAGAAATTTTACACATATTCCTGATACATCTCAAAACAAAAATCTTCTTATTGAAAACATACTTTTTCGGAATCCGTATAGTTTATTTGGTCAAATAATAAGGTGTAAAAATTAAAAAAAATAGTTATGCTGAAAATTACCGTGCATTCTTTATGCCATAAAATAATCGGTGGCCATAAGAAGCCGTTGATTTACAGTTTCTCCCGTGTAATTCACGAAAACGGCTATTTTTTAAAGCTGTTAAGATTTTAAACCCCCAAAAAATTTATGTTAAAAAAAATTTTTTTTTCTCATATCTCACAACTTTATTACCAGAGCAACAAAGTCCTGGACCTTGAACCCTACATTTTTATTGCCACAAAAACACAAATACATTTTCTACTTATTTAAAAATCTGAAGTAGGATCTTTAAAGATTTCAGAGATTGCTGTGAGGGTACAATGAAAAGCTGATCTCTCACGTAATGGACTCTTTAGTTGTCGATTTTGACGCTGCTGTTTCAATCTCGATAAATTTTCTGCGTCAGTTTCTTGACGCCTAAGTAAAATTGTATTTATTAGATACACTTGAAGATTTTCTTCCAATTCACCCTCTTGCGACTTTTGGCATGCTTAAAATTTGTGTGACCCCTAAAGGCTGTTTTCTGTCAACTTTGTTAAGTTCTAATATATTTGTTGGCAAGGTAGTTCGACGTCCGATGGCCCTAAAAAAGACCGGTGAGCTTTTTAAGTTTTTTAAGTACCTCAGGGTGATATTCTCTGGCTTGCTGTTGAAGACCCAGACTGATTGGGAGAAAAATTACAAAGTCCGAAGCTTTGGGGCTAGTTGTAGTGGTCTTTCCCAACATCTCCCGGTATAACGTGGAAGACGTTGGTGTCCAAAGCACCTTTTTTATTTGCAGATTCAGTTCATTTTGGTGATCTTAGATGGGGATATTGGTTAGTGATACTCGTCCAGTGGAGGCTATCCCGTTGGCTCAAGTTTTTTTTCCTTCATAGCTGTTATAGGTTTGCCCAGCGCAGACCTTGGAGAGGATCAGTGATTCCTGGTTGAATACTTAGAGTCGAGAGGGTAATACATATAGGGTCGTCGGTCACCGGGTTTTCCAGCCTTGCGAAGAACAACTCCGCAGGTGACGTCTCCCAGTGAATGGCTGACTTGGTTTAATAGTGCCCGTCTTTAGTTAATATAGTCTTTTAGTCGACGAATCGCTTCCGGAAATGGTGATAAAAATGTATTTGTTGGCAAGGTAGTTTACACTTAGGTGGATCATAAAAAAAACCGATTAAATTGATGGTTAAGTTGGGAACGCAAATACTTATAATGGCGCTAAAAAGCGCCAGTGGTGAAACTTCCAGGCTATTCTTATTCCTGTTGATGAAGAGCTGGCTACGGTTGCTTGATTTTTACCCTGAGAGTCTCGATGTACGGAGACTGTGATGGAGGAAGGTACGCTGCTGACCAAACAATATCTCGTTTCGGGTCGTTCCCCGGATAACCAACTGCTCATCTTTAAACGGGAACATGTGGGTAAGCGCGTTGGGGACGCGACGACCAAGAAGGTAGCCGTTGTGGCTTCCCGTGCCCCTCAGAGCTGTTGTCCCTTGCTTACATTTGTAGCCACAAATTCTCTAACTGCACCAGGTGGGATGGTGGGACTGCTATGAAGAGTTGGTGCAAATTGTGCTCTGGCTAGATATGTCTCCGGGTATTGAGGCAGAGACGGCATCGGTTGGAATTAATTTTTTTTTATTTGATCGCACTCGTCGAGAATCAGGGTAAATGGACACCTAGGTCCCTTTTCCCTTAGAGAAGAGTGTAGTCCGTAATCGGGATACCCAGTTGCAAGTCTATCATCAGCATTCTCTATACAGCTCGTTGAAATGCCGAAGCTCGACTACAACAGTACGGAGACGCTCCAGCCTATTATAACCACACTTATTTCATTATGTTGCAGGTAGCTTCGATTTACGTCAACGCCACCTAGCGGATTTTACTGAACTAAATAGAAAAACTGACGTATTTTTGCAAAACTTTGAGCTCATTTATTGCTATTGTTATTAAATTTCTTAAGATGAAAACTATACTAAAACCATCTAGGAAGTATCATGAATCAGTGTGCAAAATTTCAACAAAATCGGTTCAGTAGTTTTCGCGGTTAGCGATTACAACGGTTTTAGCGCTTCTGCTTTATATATTAGTAAGATGTAATTTATAAGGTTTTCTTGCATTATGCAGTCGATGAAATGCTTGAGTAATTGACTATTTTAAAGGAGATTCAGTATGGAATTGATCATTTATTAGTTGATTTGACAAATTCATGTGACGAATAGGGCGGCTAAAAAATAGCTGATAACATGTTATATTGCCCATTTTTTTCTATTTTAATAAAATTAATGCACAAATGAGTCACGTATGAACTTTGATATATAACTTTGTTACAGGTGAGTTACTCAATTGTTTATCATCATCAAACATCTCGCTACGAGTCATTAAAGGTAACAGACAACTCAATCTAATATTTAGAAAATATAAACATAATCCGGTTTGTATGATAAATGCCAACTAGACTTTAAATCGATTGTCCAGTTTTCCGAAATTCCGAACGAAATTCATTTTCAAAGAATCCCTTTAAATTATTTATCAGACAGTCCACGTGCGCTGTACATTTTTGATAAACTATAGCCATACGAGCCTTCTCAGGATATACGCAAAATTGACTGCACCAGGTCCGTACACTTATCGATACGCAAACTACTATCTATCTCCCTTATACATTTAGTTGTGCGCAATAGAGAGAGAGAGAGAGAGAAAACACTTGAAAGTTGTAGTGTACAACAATCTCACGGGCATTTGTGCGCCGAATCATGCGAAATCGAGTTAGAAAGTACCCATGTATATGTACATTCTGTACATTAACAGCCACCCGCATGCGAACGACATACCCCTAAAAGTTCGGAATAACGCGAGCTCATGTGATTCATACGCGCGCTCAACAAACACACACGCGGTCCATCCATCTTCAACAACAATCGTGCAAAGCTGCACTCTGCTGCCGCACCACCACTGCTTGCGGCAGTGGTATTATAGGCCATGCACGTGTAGGTACATGCCTACCCCGAAAGTTCGACTCTTTCGGCGCACAGCGGGCCCTGGCATTGTTAAATTCGGAATTCATGGGCTGCTATTCAAAACTACGCTGCGAGAAGTGCAGCGCGGAATTCAAAATGAGTTGTACGCTCTCCGTTAACAATATTTGCACTTTGCCGTGTGCGGGCGAAGGGGTCAAATATTTTCCGTTCACGCGCGTCAGTCGTGCGCGAATTGTGTATCATTGAATCCCGTATAGCTGTTTTACATCACTTTGGGGACTCGCACCTGTGGGCACGTGACTGCCTGTGCAGAAGAAACGCGGTTTTAAATATCGGGATTGCTAGTGTTCGGCCATGTAGTGTGGATCGGGGGGTCCAAAAGGTGAAGAAGAGGCTATTTTTTCGCGAACAAGTGCCAAGATAAATTTGCCGGGGCCCGGTGTTTGAACAAAAAACAAAATTTTCGGCAAATGTTTGCGAAGCCGGGGCGCGGCTCTTTTCTTGTTTCTTAACGAGAAAATATTAACTTTACGGGGTACTTTCGGCTCGGATAAACTCTTTAAGGGATTGTTGAATTTAACTTTCTTTTCGCTGTGCGGAGGGAGCCCCCTTTGGGGTGCTTCGAGTGTGTATATACACACATACACGTACCCCCGAATGGTGCTATACCAGGGAAATTGAATGTGCTCGAGAGAACGAGTGCGCGCGCCAAGGGCAAACTTTCCTCTTACATTTGCAAGTAATCGCGTCGTCGACGTCTACGTCGTGTATACCCAAAGACGAGTTTTTTCGTCGTCGCGTGACTTTTTTCCCTTTTTCGTCCCAACGAGATCCTCAACGTGTATATTATTACGTGTGTGTGTGTGTATACGTTAATACAAACATACGGACAATACCCCAGGGCTTAGGAGATTTTTTTCAAATGCTGGGACTGTTCTCGCATGGCCTTTTTTTTTATTTTCTATTTATTTACGATCGCTTTCATGCCTTTTTTTCCTCTGGAATATTTATTATCGTGACCAACTTTTGCCTTATTTTTTCGAAAGTTTTCAATTTAATCGTGCGAATGGGTTACTTATTTACCCCCATGAAATTCAATGCAGAGTGGATGTGGACATGACTTTTATTTGCGCCATCCTGAATTTTATTTGATAAGATATTTATTCCCCGCAGTGCTGGCTTGAGCTTTCGTGATACATCATACAATCTCACGCTACCGCGATCCATCACCTTCTGCAATCTTTAAAATTAACTTTACATGGTACATTTTTTCAAAATTCACGTAACGTCGATGCAATCACTCGATCGACCAGAAGCGCTCCAAGCAGGAAGGTCTCTTTCCACGCTCGATGCGTTTGCAAGGGGGATCACCTCCTCACACCTCGCCTCCGACGGCCCATGAAATTCTAAGCGCTACGTCAACCGTACCTAATCGCTTTACTGGTACGCGCTTGGTCGCATCGACACATGCACGCTCACATACATACACACACGTTTGCTCGGTATCTCCCCGCATCTTTTCCATAATCACAAACATCTATGTCACCGGCGATGAGACTCGTCTTCCCAAGCACAGTGTCAATTCGACTAATCGCTTCATGGAATCATCCAAGTATTCATCTATTTTTCTAAGAAGACGAGCGCGTGCACCAGATGAGCTTGGCCGTGTTGCGTGGTATATAATGAATAAACAAGGCGCGGCCAAAAGAAAAGTTTCACCTGGGTGTGGCTTCATTGATGCATCGCGCGACGCGTTTGTCAGTGTTGATCGCTGAGCAAGCGGCTTTGGCTTACCGTGCGGATTACGCTGTTTTTTTTTTCACCTTTCGACTCCATTTTGCGCACTGTTATTTGAAGGGATGAAAAAATAACGCGGTACTATATACAAGACGCGTGTAGCTCTGGTGCTGGGGGAGGGGTAGTTTGAACAACCGCGTTGGCAGGGAGGGGGGGTGTGATAACTCATTGCGAATTTGGAATCACGCATTTTAATTGCTTTTCAACTTTTTGCCCCGTGGTTTATTTGCCATCGTGCGCCCTCGGGATTGGAAAAAGCTCTCTCTCTCTCTCTCTTTCTCGAGCTCGCTCTATTGCTGTTGATTTTGCGAAACAGTGTTATTACACTCGTGCGTGGAATGTATTTGGAATTACGCTGTTTTCCTATTGCATAGCTTCATTAGTTGGCTTTGTTGTTCAACCAAGCCGATGACGAAAAAGTAATTTCTTTTTACATTTTTTAATTTGTCCATTGCGGTTTTCGTGAATGCAGTATACTTTTTGTTTGATACTTTTTTCAATAAGCAGCATTAAGGAGGGATCTCTTATCGTAGAACAGTATGTTAAAGTTGCATTAATCTAGCTGAAAAAAACATCTGCTCTCTTGGTTACGGAATATTATTCGTGTGCAAGGAACAAAAGTGAATACTTGCTCTGTGCGAGAAAAAATGTCAAGTTCATGTGAATGAAACGGGGTTATGAATTTAAAAAATATATGTAAATTCCAACAGCATATCATTGAAATATAAGGTCACACGAAGAGCTACATCAAGTTTTGCACCGAACTCATAGTTATAGAACAGCTATTCGAAGCAATGTTTTGACAAAAGTCATCGTACTCCTTGAAAGTTCAGGTGGCAGGAGATAATGCTCTTTTATTTTACATGAATTTAGCATAGGAGCCAAGCGAGCTCGCCTACGCCTGGATAAATATCTCAAGAACGAGATGTAACGGTAACATTCATAGTTGAATAAGTTCTCACTTGTCACATTTCCCTTGTCTGTCTCACTATTACTAGCAAAACTACGTTACATTCACTGTGACATTTCCGTCTCTTCATCAAAAGTGATAAAACATGAAACGTTCAATAGTTTGATTAGAAATTTTTTTTCAGTTATTTACAAGCGTATATTTATACTCGTAACAGATTTTTGCTCATGACTTTCTTATATTTTATTTTGCGGATGCATTTCGTTTTTCAATCGTAGCAAAAAATTTATAAGTTTTACAAATACTCCTGGTATAGTGGGTGATAAAAAAACTGCGACAACAATAGGTTTTATCGGACAGCTCATTTGAGCTTAGTGAACGTGTGTGCGGACAATATTTCTATAGCGATTCATTACGTTAGTTGAGAAAAGTATAAATATCTGTATGTTTTGTAACGTTATAACTTTGTATTGTATAAGTAGTAGTTATATCTACGTATTTGCGGAATGTTCGATGCTTGAAATCGATTTGGTTTATTTCGAGGCAATCTCTCGTTCGTATTACATTATCCCATCACGAAAATGTCATAGTGAGTTTAATACGAAATCAAGGGATGTGCACGTGCGTGAAATTACACGATTTGGGGGGTGATTGCGTCAACGAGATTATTCGATTGTAGGTAGCTGGAAATTCAAATCGATTTGTAAATGATTGTAGAAAAAATGTGATTTGAAAATAGTGTATTGCACAATCAGTGATACTCAGGTGAGCGAATACTCTTTTCCGAGCTCAGTAACTTCTTCATTCCTTATAAAGTATTACATGTATATACTGAACACAACTTACTCGATACCTCTTTAGGATTAAAATTAGAAAAAAATGACTATGCAAAAGTTTTCTGAAATAAATTGTCATCAAAGTCTAAGATCCCAGCAATACTGAAGTAAAAAGCATCTTTTAGTTGTTTACAGTGAAAATCTACAATATTTCTAGGATTGTTACTCTTCACCCAATGGTACTGCAGCTCGTATAGTTCTGTCATGTTAGCTGCTTCCAATAATGCCACATGGATTTCAACTTTTGTAAAAGATTTTATAGATAAGACCAGATCTGTACATCAAGTCAACTTTCTTCTTAGCCAGCCTAAAAAAAATAGAATAAATTGTCCAAGCTGCCTACGACTCATACTTTCAACATACAAAATCGGTTAAGTATATTTATAAAATTCTGAACGTAAGTTTAAAGTTTTTGGAACTTTGATGAGGTGTCAATTGCATTTTTGTCTGTTTGTTTTAATAGCGGTTCTTTGTTTTTGAATTGTTTTAAAGTTTTTAATTAAAATGAAAATACATACTTATTCAATTTTAATCACTATTCTGGGAGTATAAATTATAAATTAACTGTAAATTATAGATTCTTTGACCTAGATGCTCTATCTTCAAACTTAAAAGCCTTCTCCACTACAAAAGATATCTTGGCCATTTCCTGATCATTAGGATAATGAGAAAAATAATTAAGAACCCTGTTGAAGAAGAAAGGTTTTCTGTGCGCATTGATTAAACAAAAGTCATTAGAGTTCCGTACACTCATTAGATTAAGAAGAGGCAGAACTTATACGTCCTGCTCTTTTTTTATAACCGAAGCAATTGATACGAATTAAAAATATTACAGTTCAACAATTAATGTACCCTTTAATAAAACCTTCTTAGCTCACTTGTATAGTACATGGAAGAGCCACCATGAAACACAAAGGGCTGAATATAATGCCTATAGAAAATGGAATAGTTTAAAGGCAAGTCTCGTGGTATGGATCCCAGGGAGTAAGCAATTACAATACATATCATACCATTTATACCAAATCCACTTTGAATTTTTGCTTGTCTAACCCCACATTTATAATACATTTGTTTCGGTTTCTTTCGTTGATATGCAGGAAGCCCAGATTACAAGCTGGGTGTCACAAGTACATACATGATATAGCGTGGTAGTACCAATTGCTCTTCCAAAGCTCCTCAACTATTGTACACCATACGCGAAAAAACTCTCTGCTCGAAAGTCACTGTGTATTATGGAACAAGCATTTATAGTACACGTCAAAGTTCGATCATAGAAAAACTAGCTGTGTGGAGGGAGAGCAGGGACCACCTTTCAAGTGGTCTTGGAGAAGAAAGGAAAACTATTATGTCCCGATTTGACTAAGCTGAGAGTCACCTCGTGCCGCAGAGGAAAATGGGACTCAGAGGAAAAGTTTCATCGGCCCATTCCAATGATTTGGTCTTTCTGTTGGCTTCTGGTTTTTGAATTTAAACGGAGCTTGCGTTGAATGGGCTCTTCGATAGGGTTATGCTTAAAAAATAGTTTTACTATGTGGTCGGACATCTGAATGGTCTTTGAATTACTTTACATATTTCCACCAAATTTTTCTTTTGTCGAACAAAAAACTCCATGTACAAGAATTCGTTTTGTTAAAAATATCACGGTGAATAGCATTAAGTGACTAAGTTATTTAGGTTGAAACATCTATACGACACAAAAAGTCGTTTTTCCCTTTAATGCACAATAGTTGTGTTAATATTCAAATTACGGTTTCAACACGTTTACATTTCAATTATAAGAACTAACCTCGTCAATAACTATTTGGAATGAACCAACTGTAATTAGCTGCTCAAATGTTAGTGACTTTGCGGAATCTCGACTACGGAACATCAGGTGAAGCTGTAGTGTTAAGCCACTCGCCTAGTAACCGCATACGCATTAGAAGACTCGATGTTTTCATTGCTGAAGCACTAAAGTTGAGGCAATTTGGGGAGTTTAACGTCCAGCTGTACGAGATTCCTCTTTCTTTTAACTTTAAAATACAGTTTAAAACTTTAGCATAATCTAATCTGATGTCTCATTTTTTTTTATATGCACTGTCTAAATTTTAAAAGCTATTCACCATACTCATTTCAAGTTCTAGTAGGTATTAACGCGTGACAAAGTAGTTGAAATATTTTAATGTATGAACTCTTAATATTCTAATATTTCACAAGAAAAATTTTACAATAAAAAATGGTAAGACTAAAATCTAAATACATTTTCATGATGAAAAGAGCAATTTTCATATTTATGAATTGGTAAATGAAACGAAAGACAAGGTGTCGATAGCTAAACCACATCTTGAGACTCACGAGCGATGGTTTTAGTTTGCAATGGGACCAGCCTCTTTGTAACCCACCATCGTTGCACGTGTTAACTCCATTATCCAAAATCTCATTATCAAGCACGCTGTGCTCTTACGTGTAGTGCACTGACGTAGTTGTGCCCTGTAAGCCTTTGAACCTTTTCGAGTGGCGCATTGCAGTGCAACGGACCCTGGTGACGTCAATGACGTGGCTAATGAGTTTGACATTTACGTTTCTTTCGATCGCTCTCGTCTCCGGAGCATAAGTCAATGCGTGAATTATATTTGTCTATTATTTGTTCATCGGGTATGAAGCTATTACTCAGAAATTTCTTAATGAGTGTTCAATACCAATAAATAGCGTGTACATAGTCACATATCTTTCAGTAATTGAAATACTAATATACATGGGACGATCTGAATTTTTTCTTCAGTTCTGATCGCGTTGACATGAAACCCATTGCTTGCAGAAACGATACACTTTTGATGCCCCCAACTTCAACTGTATTTAAAAATACGAGCTGTACTGTTGTTGTACTGAACGAGGTCTATTTCCATAAAAATATAACGCGATACCATGGTTCGAGGCTTTGCAACTCCAACTGCATAAACACAGCATATACTTATCTCTACTACACGCAAGACGGCATTTTACGACATCCATGAGCCTTCGCCTCTTCTCGGAAATAGCTTACCCCACACGGCTACTGGACGAAATCTTTCCATGAAAAACTTGACGTCCTTCAACTTGACACTTATTCGGGCTGTTCAAGCAGAAGCTATATGTGAATCATCCATTCAGCAAATTCTTCTCGAGGCATTCGTTTATCCTTGATAGTGCGGTTTGGACAAATGGTAGTTCATAAATTTTCAGATGTATTTGAGTTAATCCTAAGGGAATTTCTATTTTAAAGTTGAAGACTCCCTTTACTGCCATTATTATTAATAGAAATCCTTTAAACCAAAGAATTGAGTTTTTACACAAGATATAGGTAGCCAGAGTAATAGATTTTTACAACTCAAGAATTTTTCTTCGAACTATTGTTATAATCTTGTATTGCTATAATCGTTGTACTTATAAAATTCTTTTTATTTTTCATGTTAAGTAAGCGTATTCTACTTAGATAACTAAATAAGAAAATGTAAAGGTTAGACATTATCTACACTATTCTACTACCATCTCTCAAAGTATATTTTACAGAGAGCTAAAAATTCCATTCCTTAAGAAATTCCATTCCTTAAGAAATATCATTCGTAACAAAACTTAGTAAATACAAAAAGTATTACAAATTCGGTACACAAATGTAAGGCTTAAGCTTCCAATCAATGAAAGGATTTTTTTTCTCTGTTCGTGTGTTGGAAAATATCACGGAGATGGTCACGTAAAAAAGAGATGTCACGTCTAGGTAAAAAAAGGAATGTGGAAGTGTATGGCATGGAGTGCGATTCGAGCGTGATTAGATGAGATGTCTATATCGGGTGATTGCAGGGTAAAATAGGACGAGGGGGGAATGAAATGAAACAAGATACGAGTATGCTAGTGCTGTGGTCCTTCAGCTTTTGTGTATGATTGTAAGCATTGTAGAGCCCATTTGACTAACCTGTCTCAGTCGAAAAAGTGTCAAATGCCGATTGCAGAGTTAAATTTTTATTTATTGGTGACCATTATCTTGAAAAAGATTTAGCACTACCATTGACTTAGATGACCTTTATCAACGCCATGTCTCTAATAAGAAATGTATCAAAATTATTTTTAAAAAGTTGTAACTTTTTTTTTTTATATTATAGTGATATACGTCTGGCTCTGGTATAACGGACACTATACTCTGGGCACAGAGATTATTCACGTGTAGCTCACATGCTAGTGCCACTAAGATCACCTTATCCTGGAAGAAAACTGAGTATACGAAAATTCTTGAATACACGATTTTTCTATTTTTATAAACTAGGCAAAACTATTCATAAAGTGTGTTTCAAGTAGTGTTTTTTTTTCAAACACACAAATCTTTAAAATACGTACTTACTTCTTTCTTCCTAAATACTAGTTTTACAAATTTATGTTCAATACATTTAATAAAGAAATAATATCTTGTTGTTTTATTAATTTTTCCTACTTTGGGCGTTTTTGAGGGTGTGGTATGCCCTCAGTAGGAAAAATAGGGTTCGCACCAGGTGCGCATCCAACCAGGGCAAGCACAACGAGTCTCTCGGGCCCTGCTTCGCAGGTCTCTTGGACCTGATGCTTGCCACCAGGTATGAAAACTACTATTTTCTGCAAAATATGTACATGTTGGTACATGTCTTTTCATGTTTCAAAAAAAGTGTCGGTAATTTTCGATGTTCGAAATATTGTAATTAAAAAGAATTCTGTGCAGGATTGGATCTCACAGCTGAACATATTTCGACATTTCATCAAATAAATTAACTTTACTCTAGAAAAGTAAAATAAAACACGGGAATAAAATAAATGTGTACATTCCATTTTGTTTTTTTGTGGCTTCGAATCCCGTTGAAAAATATCAAAATATTGTGTTAAGACAGTTCCGATAGAATGGGTGTTTAGGGCGCTTAAAGAGCCGATTTCTAAGACAATCAGAGGATTTTTGTGGATTATTTCTCCAGGGGCTTCTGTTCCGAAGAAAGCTACACCAGGCCAACTCGGTGATAAGATCACGAACGGTTTAAAAACGGTCAATATGGCGAGTTAGAAGGTTGAAAAAATGACTACTCTCTGCAAATGGTAGAAGGATGGATGAACGTCAAGTCGTCTGAGGAAAACTTTGCTCTAAAAACTTACATGAAAGACTCGTATGTGTGGGAAAAGATGGGAATAAGCGAAAACGAGTTTAGCTAAGACGTTAGTTTGTGTATGGTTGTTAAAAGATTGCGGGGTAGGTACAACTAGGATTTCTACCAAAATATTTGTGGCAAAAAAAGATATAAAATTAAAAAATGGCTAAATTATTTGTTATACACTTAGTTTGACTTGAAACTACCATTGGAATTACAAGAAATTTATATCAAAAGGAAGTTCACATAAGAATAATGCAGTTAGGCTAAGAATCTTAGTGTCAACTGAAAGGATAGTTTTTATAGCGTCGATAAATAAATAACTAAAAACTTTTATAAGGCGTGAATTTATGATTTCATGTCCAGGCTGCGTATTTTTTATATAAATATTTAAGAAATTAATAATTGAATTTCATGTAAATACATATCCATATAACTAACACGTTTTACGATTTCTTTCTCAAGTTGTATAATTCAAAAGAAGCTGTCTCCTCCTTGAGATTCTTCATTACTACTCTTCTGAGTACGAGAAAAAATTGTGGTGGGTCGGTACCTTCCGAGTAATTGCGTTGAGATTGGTCGGAGTATTCGTGACTTATTTTGATTGATTTCTAGAGATTCAGTGGCATTGTTAACAGCCAATACGTTTTTTCGGTTTTCATCTTCCACCTTCGGCGCTATAACCTAAATTACCAAGGGATTTTCTATGCCAGTGCGTGTCTTTTTTTCGATGTCCTTTCTACAGCTGACTGATTATCCTCTTTACCCTATTTGACTAACTTGACACTAATTGTCCCGACGTACTTTTACTAAGCTTTTGATCATCGGATTTTCTGAATTTACGTAGACATTGATTATGGACAGAGCCGTTGCCGCCAACGCAAATAAATGGACTAACGTTGACGCAGTTTTATTCCAGCTTGGAGGAGACAAGGGATTATCCCCAGTACTACTCGACTGCCGATTACCTTTAACGGGATTGCCTTTTTTTTTCTTCTCATATTGCTTTTGTATTTGTCACCATCCAAATAAAATTGACAAAAAACTCCGAATCGCATTCAATCCATACAAGCATTTTGCCTTTATTGATTGATTCCTGGCGATTGGCAGTTCGTAGTGATTTTTTTCTCACGCAGAATACACCCTAGGGCAGTGATAACAAGATTTGTCATCATCAGTTTGAACCCAAAGAAAAACCATCCAACGGCTTTGTTTGGGAGGGATGACCAATGAAAGCGACGGAATGAGAGCAACTTTTGTTCCCCAGAAAAACGCAAGGCATATCTTCCTCTCTCTTCCAATGCAGTTAAGTGAGCCGTGCAGTTGTAAAACCCCCAGCAGAATTTAAATTGAACGAGATTGAAAAGTGGTAGTGGATGGCCGTTGAAATTAAAGAATCGAGACAACGGGAAAGGAATTATTCGTTTGTATGTGTGTGTGCTTTTTTTACCATTTGTTGCGTTGATTTCGTTAAAGTTTAATATCGAGCGTAAATGGTACAGTTAGTCACAGAATTAAAATAATCTGTTTATTGACACGAAACATTGGATGGCAATCTAAATGCGAATTGAGTGCTGAAAATTTCTAGTTTATTTTCTTTGCTATTCAAAAAAGGTGGTAATTTTCCATCTTCATCTTAATCTTATAAACAATAAATTCATCAATTTCCTTTTCCTCCTTATCCAAACCATTGACACTTACGAATTTACAAGGTGAAATTTGATGTTGAATAACGTGTAAAAATGAAAAACTTTATAGCACGCAACGCATATTCATACGTCATGTTAAAAGTTTTCGACTTTCTTCGAGTGATTGGTAATAATAATTATCGTTTGCGAGCTTAGCCTTGAATCAATGAATTGAATCCAGAAAATTGGTCGCTCCAATGAATCTTGCACACGTGCTATAATAATTACACCAGGGGTAACAAAATATCACATAAATTTAAAAACATCTTGTTTCATGCGAGCCAAGTCCAAAGCATGAACATATATATTTTCACGCAAATACAACGTATACAAAATCAATTACCATAGTCGAAAAAGTCAAAGCAACCTGATGTATTGTTAAAATCAGTCCTTTGAATACTTCGACACTCTGATGATCCAACTACAACTAAAATCTGTATCATCAAGCGTGCAAAATATTTCTGCTCTAACTCTCCCATACATCCTCGTTTTACCATTAGCATTTGCGATCTTTCTTGTATCGATCAGCATCAACATCAGCAGGAAGAGAAAGAAGAGATAGAAGGGCCAGAGGCATTTAAACAGATACCAAAATAGCACCCTTGGCTCACGGACTGCAGTAGCTGATTGGAGTATGACCATAGCCCAAGCTCGCAATGGAGAGAAAGTCTGGACAAGGGGAGGAGGGGTATCGCTTCGTATATGTGGCCCTGGGCGATCGGCACGCTTACTTGCTAGCTATTCACTTAAGTGCAGCTGTAACCCGAGGCCTTCCAGGCTTAATCCTCCTACATCCCCCCCCCCCCGCCAGGAGGCTTTGGCAATTCACTGAACTGATGTATCTGATGTGCCAGAAGCAAAGGGTGGGCTCCGCGCTTACCGATCGTCGTGTCTTGCCTCTGCTGCTGTTCACCTCAAGCCAAGATAGGTATTTTAATTGATGCCGATCGATCTCCATTGCACTCTGTTCTTATTTGCTCATCGTTCTCCCCTGTCTTTATACGACTTAATACTTCCACTGCGAGATTGTCTTGGAAGGTAACCCACGCCTATCTCTTTGTCTGTTTTTGCAGTACTGCTGACGCATGCGTGATTAATTGCATTTAGTAATGACCACGCACTCTCTGGTCTACTCTTTGTTCCACATGACGTATGCTCTGTTCAATGTCATTTGTAATGTTTGGGGGGGATACTTTTTTTTGCAAACGATGTCTAACTTTTCATGAACAGTGGTCTTTCTGATCAAAACAGCTAAATAACCCAGTTCTTGCTTTTTGTGTGATAGGCTTTTCTATCCAAGATGTTGATAGCCCCAATTTTGATTTTAATGCTTTTGTTGACTGAATTTTTGCGTAACACCTAAAAAACTATGGATACTTTGTAATAACAGTGAAGTTAAGTTGCATACCTAGCTTTTAAATCAAATTCTAATTGGTCTTTTAAAAAAGTTTTCATTTGTATGAAACGTTTTAAGCCAAGATAACTATGATAACAGACGATTAGTTTCAATAACTATTTCAGAAACGTTAATTACTTAAATTATTTGTCTTATCTTGTAATGTTCAAAAATATTTTGGTCATAAATGTGACAAGTACTTGTCTCGAGGTCAATTAATTATTAGATTATTCACTAAGGAATACCAAACGAACGTGTGATACTTTATTTATTACACTGCATTAATCGCATATAATTTAGAAATATTAGAGTTACATATTTTGGACGTTTGTGAGTTGGTGTAGCTAAAACCCAGAACAGTCTTACTATCTTTGAGCTTTCTACTCGACTGTTCTACTAATAAACTATTTTTCACCTGATTTACCACAATTTGTTTATTGTTCATATTTCTACAAGTACCAACCTTATACAATTCATATCTAGGAGTCTTAGTGCTAGCTTGAAATTGATTCTTATTGGATATTTATATAATTTGAGCGCGCGGTGGCTCAGTCGGCTTAGGTCGTGGATTAGCACGTGGGAGACCGTGGTTCAATTCCCGGCCAGTGCGACTTTTTTCGGGCAAGTACCTCTGTAATTTTTCACATGTACTTTTTCACCACGCAATACTCCTCGAGGAGGGGTTTAGGTGACCTTCTCGCAGCAAAAATTGCCTAATTTCTCTCCCTACCCCCTCCCAGTAATGGGAGGCCTCCCATCCCTCTTCCCTTCCTCCTCCCAAGTGCTAAGTGCCCATAGTAGTGCCCTTATTAAAGGAGCCGGACGTAGAGCACTCTAATATATATAAAAAAAAAAAAAAATTTATTCACTTTAAGGATTGTCAAACGATAAAAGAATGACCCTAGTTATTAGCTATTATGCTAGGTTTCATTTTTGTTGGAACGAGAGAGGAAGCAGATGATTTAATACATGACTGGCTTACTAATTTTCAGCAACTTTCATTCTACACTACTTTCTTAATCCATGGAAAAATTAGTAGTATGCAGAAAAAAAAAGTCACGAGTAAAGCGGATTACTTGAAGTAATGACTTTTTTCTACTTGTGTAAACTATTTTGCTAAGAGGATTTTAGTGTTATCCACCGTACAAAACTGCCTGTGTTTATAAAATAGAGAAGAAAAAAAAGGAGGATAGGCTAATTTACTTTTTTGAACATAAAAGTAACATTAGTAACCATTGCAAAAAGTCAAATAGAATGAAACGAAATCAAAAACCAACATAGAAAGAAAACTATTAAATTAGAGAGACTAAAAACAATAGCATACGATGTAAAAACCTCACAAAATCGATAAATAAACAATTTTTTTAGTAAAGGGAGAAATTTTAAGAGTAAAGGACAATGTCTCTCTATATAAGTTATGCACTAAAGGAAATCAGATTGAGAAGTAGGGAAAAACATATCTTGAACGAGAAAGGAGTTAAGAGAGAGGCAGTGCAAGCAATAGAGCCAGAGAGTTGAGGTCCTGCAGTGAGAATAGCTCTCGGTGCCGCTAATCATTTTCCCTGGAGTGCGAATATCGTAACGTGGATCTCCATGAGGTTTGACGGTGGTTGTTCTATAGCAATACTGTAAGATGATTTGAAAACGTTGAATAATATTCTTACGTGAATTAGCATATTTAGCGTGGATTATGCAAATTAAAAATAGGCCATTCAGATCGAGATGCAGATCAATTAAATAATGAGTAAATTTCGTTTGATGTAGTATTGAGTAAAAAAAAATAGTTGACATCAAAGAAAAGAAACTGTCTCTTTAACCTCTTCTCTTTGCTTCTTTTATCTCTAAGAGCTTTCAGGTAATTGGCGTTTAAACTTTTCGCTTTCCTACCTTTCCGTATTAATTAATCCGCGAATAGACTTTCATTGTAAGGGCCCTTTTTTCTTTCTCTACAAGACTTATTTTTAGAATCCATCAGAGATTTTAAAATTTGATTGTTCCTAAAACAGTTTAAGTTATTGTTCACCCATATATAGTTATTCTTTTAAAGTTAACAACGCTACATTACCTGAATAATCAAGATTACTCCTACTTAATTTTTTCTGTAATATTCAACATTATTTATAGGAAATATAACTTTTTTTATGCTGCGACGCATCTCGATATGATTCAACATTAGCTTAGATAATTACAAAATCACTCAGTAGGTTTATTAAAATAAAAAGCTTTTTTTTTCTTCACAGTAGTAAACTCAAACATAAGAAAATATTGTTCGATAATGTTTTACACTAGACAGATCCGTCTGAATAAAAGATCTGCTTTGTAGTAAACTATATGTATTATCCGACAAATATAGTATACATTTATTTATCAAAAGGCCTTTATAAGCTTTTGAATAGAATAATGAAGAGTTTGTACTTGATATTTTTTTTCATCTCTTTTTTCTTCATCGTTCTCCTGTCAAAGCTTTTCAGACCTTTCTGTCTTTATTTTATTGATTAATCCAGAAAACTTAGTTTTATGAAATCAATGCATTTCTCTGACAAGAGCTCTTTTTTTCTTTTTCTTAAACTCTTTCACCCACGTCTTGAGAGGTATCGAGTTTCGGTCTTTCCATTGACTCTCTGTAACAATTGACTATAAGCAATTATTTTATTTCTTTATTTTAAGCCTCTTGACTTTTAACGGCCAGAGAGTATTTCGTTTTTTATTTATTGAACGACGAATCTATCCTTTGCCGGATGAATTCAGTTTAAATCATCAATGATTTTGTAATTGAGTAGTTTGATTTTCAATAAAGATGAAAACTTTTTGTCAAAAGTACATCACTCTAGTAGTTAAATAAATAATTCAATCATAATAGTAAAATGGTATCCGTTTCATGAATATCACATTATTTGAATTATAAAGCATGACTCTAATTGCTGCAGCCAATCGTTCTAATATGTGATACTAATAACTTCTATTGATTATGTACAGCTATGCTAATAGATATATTAGCGTAGCTGTACAATTAATAGAAAGTCACTATTATCATAATGAGTGGGCATAATTAGCACATAAAATAATGTGTGCTAAGGTGTGTAAAATAATAAAAGTGTCTAGGTACCTGACTTTGCAGTTCTCGTAATTGTAAATGTGAGGATTTAACTTCATACAATTAATAATGCATAAGACATAATAATTGCGTTTCAGAATATAGAAAACATTTTTTATGTCAGACAAAACAAATAAAATGTTATTCGATTCGGGAAAGGTAGTATAAATCTACAAAAACAAAATCTGAAATTTTCAATTTGGTTGTTGAAATAAGTTGATGTATTGAATATAATAGTATACATAAGAATTGCATTATCTGGTTGGTGTTTTACCTAGGGGAAATAAGATTGTGTCAAAGGTTCAAACTGATTAGTTTTGAATATAACTGTAGGTCTCAATATAATTCGTACAACTTTTTTGTCAGCTACCTCTGATGGGACTTAAAGTAATGTACTAAACTTTTTGAACAAATTTTGGAGTTTTGTTACCGATTTAATAAGTAATACAAGAGAGATACTTTTGTCAAAACACTACAGAATGACCGTGATTTTTACGTTAAAAATCTAGGTATGTGTTGTATAAAATTTTACTCTCATAACTGTTTAATTCTTTAATCAAACTTAAGAATATACGTACCTTTACGTCTTATTATGCATGAGTAAACAAACAAACGTCTGAAAGCACAAGATGATATTTTCGAAGACGAAAAATCTTAAACTAAAATCTCCATATTTAATAAACGAGTTACGATTGAACGATTTTGGTGTTTTTAATTTTGGCTAGGAAGGATAGGGCTTTAGAAGCGTTCAGGCATAATACCATAAATGATAGCTTCTCATCATTGCGATCACGATGCATCGGCCACTCGTCCAAGTGCAGGAACTAAATGACCGAACCTACGATTTATTAAGCTCTCAACGAGATTATACTTGCCACAAAAAAAGTCATAAAAAGAGTGACGTTAAGCTGTCTTGTGGTGGTCTTATTAAAAATGGTCCATTTTTTCGTATTGCAATTTATTTGCGATGCATTTATTTGCAATGTGTGAGGAAAATAGGTACAAAATAGGTTTGAATTTTGATTTCCAGTGTGTAGCAAAATTTTTTCCGGTGTGTGGCAAAACCTTTTCCACACACCTTTTCGGCACACTGTGCGGCAAAAACCTTTGCCGCACACTTTTTCCACACACTGTGCGACAAAAACCTTTGCCACACACCTTTTCCGCACACTGTGCGGAAAAATCTTTGCCGCACACCTTTGTCGCACACTATGTGGGAAAATCGATTTTCCACACTAATACCAGTGCGGAAAACACCCATTTTCCGCACACTATTGCGAAATAGTAGTTTTCCTACGAGTTTGAAAAGTCTTTGTTTGCGAACCGAGAGGTTTGCGGCCCGAGCCGAAGGCGAGGTCCGTAACGAGGTTCGTAAAGGAAACTTTTCGAACGAGTATCGGAAAACTGCTTTTTTGCCCGAGGAAGTACCAGCCTCCCAAAACCACTCGAGGGCAGAAAAAAATTTTTTTGGTACGAAAAACTCACTGATCAATACAGATAAAACGAATGTCAAAATCAAGAATACTCTGTATAAAAGTAAGAGAGGGAAACGAAAACGAATAAAACTTTTCTCTTGCCCTCGAACTGGTCCAAACTGAAGGAGGAACTAGTTCCAAAAACACTATCCGAAAGCAAACGGAGCAGCAACTTCCGTAGTAGTCCAGCAGCAGAAGCAATGGTGGCGACGACGAGAGGCCAGTTTGATGTTTCCCTTTGACCCGTTTTCCTTCTCCTCCCCTCCTAACAAAAAGGCACCAACAGGCGTGCCAGCTTAGTCGAACAAGCTAAAGGAATGGATGGGACAAAGCACCAGCAGCCTGAAAACGGCAAAGGCGCCTTTCACGCTCGAAGTGATAAACGGCAGGTTTGTCGCACCCGGTCCTGAAGGACACTTCTTCTTCGAGCGCGTATATAACCCCCCGTACATCTAGTCGACGTAGAGCGTGAATCAGCTATTTTTCTTACTCTCCTTTCTTCGCTCTTTCGTACCTTTTCCGTTTCTCAAACTTTATCCAAAGATGTATCTGATCCCGCTGGCGCTCAATTCTTCCGTGTATGGCTGTTGGTGGAATGAGTGTGTGCCTACAGCTTCTAATGCTTCATGTGTATGTGTGGAACTCGATAACCAGTTGAAGTTAAAAGTTCGAGTTGCCATTTATCTTTTGGGACTTGTCTTCCGTCAGCAGATTTTGCAAGAGAAATGCGTTTTTGAGAGTTGGAAGGGAATTCATGAGTGAAAGGATTGTAGTATTATACGCTAAAAATAGTGGGGTGGTCATACATACGATGGTTTATTTTTGTTGAAATTGCAAGAAATTTCCATAGGTGAGATTGGAGTTAATTCAGTTTGATTAGAAACGATGATGTTGCAAAAAAAAATAAACAAAGATACTGAACCACTACGTACTCATGTTATCCGGCACTACTGGTGTTATCTACTACATTTTTCCGTGCAGATGGCGCTGTTTCATATCACACTGTAGCGATCTTCTTTTTTGGAGGGTTAAAGGATCATGATTCGGTCCAGCACGTTTCCTTCCGGGGCTATTAAGTAAAGGACTCATCAGTGACGCATGTTCCAACATCTCCTGCCTTAGACAACATTTTCTGGGGGCTCTGATTTGAGTAGAGGTCCTGTACATACTCAAAATCATTAATTCCTACCACTTGTGGGTTAACTAAACTATGTATATTAGACGATCAGCGGATGGTTATAGAAATACAATCATAGTATTACATAGAGCCCCTACAACAGCCTTCAGCGAATGGATAAATCATGCAGGCAAATAAAATTCAATGATAAGTAAATGCTTGAATGTGGTAGATATATTAATATAAAAAAAAACATGAGAGAATGGGTGAATAAATTTTAACTTTTACGCGGATACTTCAAACGATTGAGTTCTGTAATAAAAATACTTAACAACTGTAACTTTTATAATTTTGAGATTTGCCTACAACTGCATAGTAGACGTTGTTCTTTTGTTTACTAGCATTCAGTAAAAACCAGTAAATTATGATATTGCATTTTGATAAATTTCCTTGAGTAGTAATTCTTACGTATTTATTAGCATACAATAAGTTTGTAAAATGTGTTACCTCATCAGTTTCTCATTTAAATGTTTTCAATAAAAATCATTGTTTTTGTAATAACAACGCACTAGTAAGATCATTGGAATAGAAATTCAAGCTGGAAAAATAAAAGTAAGAACTGATTAGGTTCTTACCATGTCATTTTTACCATAATAAATTCCAGGTTAGGTTGGTATCGCTTTACTTCGTTAGTCTATGACCGAAGCCCTTACAAGTCTTCATCATAGACATATTAAGGTAGCTCCCTTGCGAAAACCTACGGAATAAAATATACTACTTCATTTAATAGATTTTGATCCACTGAATCCAACGGTGTCCTTGTTTATACCCCAAGTGGAGCAAAATCTCGAGATATTTTAGCTCAAAGTTGAACTGTTTAACACGACCTCAAATAGCAGAGCACCAAAAAATCAGCTTTACAGGCATTTCCCAACTCACAATAAAAAACCTGAGCAGACAAATTATGATGTACTTGTAGAAAAATCTCTGTTCTTCTCAATCCTGTCATGTAAAATGCTGGAAATGGGGCATTTTCCAAAGATATTTGCCAAGAAAGACGTAAAAATCAGATTCATGATGATGGTTATAAATGACAGACGGTAGCAGAATACCAACACTGATGTACGTATATAATGTATACGTATACATACACAAGTAAAACTCCTACTTGATTAGAGCAGTAGACAAGGGAGCTACCTTAAAAATAGGGGAGGTATTGGCTTGCCTGTAAGGGAAGTAGTAACATCGCGTCGGTAAAAACAGAAAGCTGAGCTTGGTAGTATTGTATCTGTCAAGCAGTTTCTGACACTCTGAATAGTTAATATCAAGTCGCGCGGGAGCGCGACGAGGTAAGTTTGAGAAAGCAGACGAGGCCTCGGCGACCGCGCTACTATTTACTTCAGATTTGTATACTTAAATTTATATCACACTAAGCGTAAAGTTCGTACTGTTCTCCCTGTATACAGGGACAGAAACTGTGTAATAAGTGCGTGTACGCATGCGTATCTATATCTTACTGTATATTACTATATACATAAACCAATAAGTGCCTGGAGTAGTTCGGTGCTCGAACATAGCGAGGGCGCCATACTGCAGTAAACAAACAAATTTGGGAAATATCAACAAGATAAAAGAAGCCAATGTACTGTTTGCTGGTGTATTTTATACAAAAAAAAACATGAGATTCTGAACAAATGGAAATAATTAAAATTGTTATACAATTTTCTTTGTTCACACATTTTTAAATAATAACTGCATTTTTACAGTTCTTCATTTTTATCAATCTTGTATAATAAACTATTGAAATTATTACATTTCGAAACACATTCATTAAAAGAGTTAAATAATTAGGTCCTTGTTCTTATGCTTCCATTGTAAGAATCGAGCGTATGCATATTCATATAATGCTCTCGATTTTATGGGAAGTAAATTTTGAACAATGGCATTTCGTTCACAGTCAAAGTCTCTTCCTTCCCCTACTTTATCCTCGTTAAAGTTTTCTTCGTCAGAAGAATCCTCTTCAAACATGACTGTCGAAACTGTTGCCATATTTTATACAAAAATACAGGAATATCCTAAATATCACAATCGGAAACAATTATAAAAACTCTTGTGATATAACCTATAACCACACAATGAATGGCTTGTTTTCCTTCTATCTCTCTCCCTCTCAATGTAACGAACTTTCCACTGAGTGTGATATAAAAGTGTATACGCACCGCGAGACTAAAGCAAGCCAGCGAGTGGCTATTGCTTGTAGCGCCCTCGCTACGCTCGGGCGCACACTACAACAGCCACGAACTGGCTTGCTTTAGTCCCTTGGTACGTAATATACTATTTCAAATACTGAAAAATAAGTATTTTTGCCGGTATGCCTGATGTATTTTGGTTCAATTAAGTCTATTTAATCCTAGTCCACAATTTTACTAAAAATATAGGTCAAAAAGTCGTTAGAACAACAAAAACGAGACATGTGTATCTCGAAATGGTCAAAACAAGATTTTTTCAGGCTCAGTGTCCGAGAAATGGTCTTATCGTTATGTTAGCTGCAAGCCAAATTTTTCTTGTGTATAGTTAGAATAGGCATGTTCTTAAAATCAAGCAGAGCTGCCAACAGTGTGATATTAGTTACAGGTACTTTCTAATTTCACAAATTCACAGTAGATAATAGCATGCAGTGTTGGGAGTTCTCAGTGGCTAAGGTGGTAGAGAGCTTGCTTCCGCCTGGAGGGCTCGGGTTTGAAACTCCGTTCCATCACTTTCTCCCGAGTAACTAGGTAATGTTTTTAATATGAACTAATTACTAGGACATCATATAAATAGGCTACTGGTATATAGCATTTCACCGTGGCATGCAAATATGCAGTTTATGTTTAGGAAGACGCAACGATGCCTCAGAAGAGGGAGGTGGTGGATATGACTCTCTCATAGTAAAATCATCCCCTAAATAATCAATAATGCAAATAATGCTATATATGTGGCAAATCAAGGTCAAATGTATGTGTGCGCACTTATAAGGATGTAAAATGTACCCAGCCATTCAAACAACGACTGACAAGATGAGGTGTTGGTAAGGTAGGACACCTACCGTGGGAAAATTTTGAAAACGAAAAAAATGTAAAACCAAGAATACTTCAATAGCCTATTTATCCTAACCCTGAATTTCGTGTGCCTTACATGCGAACACATTAATTTCAGTATCTAAATTAAAATTTGAAATAAATTAATT
>NW_019379585.1:141476-156764 GCF_000648655.2 Copidosoma floridanum
AGTGCCCTAAATAACAAGCTGTAAACCTAAGCCTTATTTGATTTAGCGATTTGGATAGTAAATAATTATACATTAATCATCAATTTTTTAAGTACTAGTAAAATAGGAAATGATTCAATAAAAACTTTTAGTAACTTAAATACTACTTTTACGATTTTCGTACGTATTTTCGTGATAAATAATTTTTGACTGTGAGAAAACCTCAGGTATTAAATAACTTTAATTAAGAATATTTAGATTTTATCATTACATAAAAACAGTAATGATTAAAGGTAGTCGATTAAATGAAAAATTTAGGATTTTTGATGTTTATAATTACTAAGTATTTTATCTAAAAAATTTTTTGGAAGAAGTAATTGAATTGATGTAGTAAGCTTAAAGAAAAATTGCTAAGAATGATATGATAAAGTAGTTTAATAATAAAAAGAAAAAGAAAAAAACATGTTAGATAAAAATCGTGAAACTGTATTTTTTAAGACGATTTATTTTATTTGGTGAATCAAGAAACTGTTTCTAAAAATTAACTGCATTCAAATATACTTGAAACATCTTTAAATGAGCAAATTCTAGTAGAAATTTAGTTGGACTGTTGTAGATCACCGTAGCTATGTTTTACAGACTTCGTTTCTATCTAGTACTTTCTAATATAAGCAACATTTAATGTTATTAAGTTTTTTAAATTGAACAGTTAAAAATGGTATTTTCCTGAAAAGTTATGATATCCCTTTAAAAATAGCTTTTTACAAACCTTAAATGTTAGGTAAGTTTGATACATTGAGTTCATATTTCGTAAGGAATTTCTGAACCTATATACACACTAGCAAGTGAATAGTATTCTTCCTAATGAATCTGTAGCCTTAACAAGTTCTGAAATCAAGACATAAAAACGGTCAAGTTTTTTTTTGCGCAGCATACATTTTGTATGATATTCGTAGTATAATACTGTTTAGTACTCGTACTTTAACAAAATCAAACTAAGTAATATTGACTATTGACTAGTATTTCATACAAACCTCACATCAAATACAATTATGCCTTGCTATGTAGAAAGTATATAAAAATGTTAGGGCAAAAGGCAATATTACTCAGTTTGGTTTTGTTAAAGTACGAGTACTAAACAGTATTATACTACGAATGTCATAAAAAATGTATGCTGCGCAAAAAAAGAACTTGACCGTTTTTATATCTTGATTTCAGAACTTGTTAAGGCTACAGATTCATTAGGAAGAATACTATTCACTGCTAGTGCGTATATAGGTTCAGAAATTCCTTACGAAATATGAACTCAATTCATCAAACTTATCTAACATTTAAGGTTTGTAAAAAGCTATTTTTAAGGGGATAGAAAATTACTCTACTTTCTGTGTATTTTGAGAAAATCATTGAGTCATAAGAAGAAGTTGTTTTAACCGTGTGACTATTACATTTAGGCGTTATTTGCGATAAGATATTTTCTTATTATTAACAAGTCTATTTCTGGACGTATCAAGTGAAAAATAAATAATCTTGTATATATTAAATCGACCTCATTTAATGCGTGACGATAAATGATGCAATGGTTATTTGTTTCACGGTTTAAATCATTAAAAACTATTCCAAAGAAAAAAAAAATCACTCAGCATGGTATAACTGCCAATTTTAAGAAATTTATAATTAAATTTATGATAAAGTTAATTACCTCCTCTAGTCAGGTAGTATGGGTGAGTTTTCTGAATAGCTGTAATCTAATAGTTAGTGGACTTAACATTTTATTTCGTAGTTTTAAGAACCCTTATCAACATTCTCACATCAAAATGTAAAGGCAAGGTCCAAAAGATATGCATAAGAGCAAAGTTGAAAATAAATTGAAATTTTAAATATGAATCAAGAAAGCTTGTCCCAACTTACGGTTTGGCGGCCCTTGTAGCAGAAATGAGTAGGTGAGTGCAAAATAGAGTGTAATAACATTTCATGGTCCATAAAATCAGTAATAATTTGTAAAGTCTCCAGTTCGAAATCAGTTCTTTAGTTCGATTATCGATTTGTTTTAATTGAATCTGATCAAATTAAATACAAATAATAAAAATAAGTCTGTCCTATCGCATTCGATTGAAACATCAGATTCAGATAAAAGCAAACTAAAACAGAGTATTTATAGTTTCTTCCAAAATTTGGAAAGTAAAAAATCCAAGCATTCGCAATGCTGCTACTCAAAAGTAAGAAGGAATTTAAAAAACTTTAACTATCAAAGCACACCTTTTTCCATCATCGAAGTACATACAAGTCCAGCACGAGCAAGGAGATGGATCCGCACTCTAGAAATCAGCACAAGTGCGCAAGGTGCGCTCAGTTTCCCCCTGAATTTGGGCCAAGACCATCAAACAAACGTACACACAGAACCGTGCTACAAAAATACTAAGCTTCGCCATTGCTGCTGCATATGCACACATAGTTTTCGCGTCGCCTTTCGCCAAAGAGAATTAATAATGTACCCCCTGCTCACTCACCCCGAACTTTGCTCCTGAGTTTGCACTCCTCCCCCTTCTCCGCGTCATCACAAGTGAGCACACTTCGACCCTCCCACCCGGCCCGTAACTCTGAGAGCTAAACCCGTACGTTCATGCAGGCACAGCTATATGCTATTGGTTACCATTAGCTATTACCAGTCGATTATGACACGAACGCGAGCCACCCTACATGGTTGGAGGGAGGATGTATAGTGCTGGAGTGGATATTGACATGAGAACATGCAAAATACACAGTGACCGACCCATTGCTCTCGAAAGTCGATTAAAGTTTGGCGACAACTTGCAATTTAAGTTTCCACAATACTGTAGAGTTGTAGACCCACCAGCTCCCCACGATCCCTTTATTTATTGATATGCGTCTCTGTGTATGTGCATTGTAGTAAAGTGTTTATCAAAACATGATATTCTTTGTCCATGTATTCGGGTATTCCGTGAGTTTACGTATACGTATTTGTTTTCGATGAAAGAGCTCTTGCAGTTTTATTGAAACTTTGCGTGAGGTAGTTGCTGTACGTGCGTTGCTTTATCCGAAGCGAAAGCTGCGTGCATCATGTTCTAATGGAACTGTATACGAAGTATAGTGAAATTTGCCTAGAGGTGAATTTTTTTGTTTTGAAAGGCGCGCTTTCATTCGGTTCGATTGGACGCTGGGATTGTTTTCGATTTTCGCAGTAACAGAAACGAAAATTGCCCTATTTTGCCTTTGTAAAGGTTCGTGTAATTGTGAATAATTTGGAGAGAAAGGGGGATGAAATGTAATGTTTTATTTGCCCTTTCGAATAATGTTTTCTTAAGTACGTTATTTTATGCAAGAATTTCAGGAAATAATCCATCAATATTTAAAATATCATAACAAAGATTGGAAACTACACTCTACTTGGTAGATAGTACAAAATCTAGATAAAAAAAGATTGTGAAAATGTAGGTGAGCGGTAAAAAAATTATATTAACTCATTTGTGGCAGAAGCTTGGTTGTATATATACTAAATCGAATTTGGACATGTTGGCAGACCGTTGAAGCTAAGCAGCGTTGGGTACGGTTAGTAGGGGAACGTGGGGCGGAGGTGGGCATAGCCGATAAAATGGGCATGCAAATATTTAAAAATAAAAACATATTTATAGCTGAATCCTCTTTAATATACATATACAACATCAATAGTTTCTCCATCCAAACAAATTTACCGGACTAAAAGCTTTTTTTTTACTACGAGCTGATTTAATTCTTAATCGAAGATAACCTACTAAAAAAAAATTTTTAATCACTTGGCAAATTTATTATATATGACCTACATAATTATCCATGATATTATTCGAAAGCTTAGATCTTTAACTTTGACAGGCTATTTTTTTTATTTTTTTTTTTTCTTGTAATAAAAGAGTTATTTATAAATAAAAAATATATGTTGCGAGGGTGGGAATGGGCACCAAGGTAAGGCGCAAATGGGCCCGAGCAAGAAAGTAGTTCCGCATCGAGCGTCTGCTATTTGTAGGTATAGGTATACCAGTTGTATGTGGTTAGCTGTCAGCTGTCATACTTTATAGGTTAGGCTATTTATTTTCATTTTTGTTGATTTTTTATGTAGTTTTTTAAATAGTTTATAAAGTAAAAGTGATGGTTCAAAACTATTGTTCAAAGAGCACAAAGCGTTCTTGGACTGATGGTGATGTGGAAATTGCCATTAAACGCATCAACAATGGAATATAGTGTGCTTAACTCAAATATTTGCATCGAGGAAGATTGCATCTCGATTGAAAATATACCAATTATTTTTCAAAACGATATCTAACTCTTTATTTTAATTATTTTTCAAAATATATTACTTTTGAGTGTTGTATTAGCATGAATCAATCCAAAGAAATGCGATAATATTGTGATTAAAATGTGATTTAAAATTACAAGAGATTAATACTTAAAAATTGTGTATATTATATTATTTGTTACAATATTTTTAATACGAATACTGTAAGTACTGCAAAATAAACTTAGATTTAAGATCAGTTTCAAAACCTACACACTTTCATACTGGGTGCATTATTTATCCATGCCCATCCGCGCCCCACCCCCTGCTCACCCGTACCCTATGGTGAGGCACGAGTGAGCAGTTTTGGATGTTCTCGTTCTTCAGCATAAAAAAAAATATATATATATAGATTAAAGTTTAGCAAAGTATGGCACGGTAAAGTTAAGGTTTTTACCGTGTCAATAGCGCTTGGACAATAATAAAATACTCAAAATTGTTGTCACAGTGAAATAATGAAAAAAAGGTGCCCACCTCCGCCCCACGTTCCCCTACTTGGATGGGTGATTGCTGAGCGCTAATTTGTCGATAGTTGGTCGATTTTTTTTTTAACGTTTGATATCGTGAGCTAGAAACATGTACCCAAGGGTTCTGCCTTGGCATCAAAATTATTGAAACGGTACCTGTATGTGAAGGAAAAACCTTTGTAATGGAGATCAAGGGCTGTTTACTAGGTTTTTTCTTTCCCCACTGGCATAATCCTAGAGCTAGTGTGCGGAATCAGATTGGGGGGGAAGGAGTGCAGAAGAAAGGTAAAAGTAACAATGCAGAGGCATACTTGAAAGCTTGGAAATAGATGTACATGTAATCTATTAAAAATTTACTATGAAATTCAAGCTGTTCTTCTTCAAAAAAACTTCTTATCCTCAGATCGTTGATGGGACTTATCAGTATAGTTGTGTTTTCTAATGACACTCAAGGTGGAGGAGAGATAGGACGAATCATTTATACAAAATATTGGTGAAAAAGTACAATTGTCATTCTACATCCAGTATCTTTTGACGCCAACTATGCTTTATAAGCATAAATCGTACAATTAGTTCAACTAAAATACGCTAGTAGAATACTTAGCAATCAAAAAAAAAAAAAAAAAAAAAAGTACGTTGACGAAAACGTAACAGTGGATATAGTACACTGAAAATAAAATAGTGTACATGCTCAACTAGAGGTAGGGCAGTTGTTACCTCGCTCACACTAAAGCAGAAGCGGCCCAAGACTAGTGCTGTTGCTGCGCGAGATTCGGGCAGCAGCTGCACAAGTCGTATGGTGTACGTGTTGAGCAAACTGTATGGTGCCGCAGCAACGCTAGTCATGGGGTATTTCAAGAAAGCTACACAATAATATAAGTACGCATTAAGAGAAATCGGTATAAATTCATAACACGCTTACGCATAAAAGTATAGTGCGTGGTGTAACGCACATTTTAACAGATAATTGATTGGTCAGCCTAGATAAATAACAAGGTTCACGCTCTGATTGCACTGCACACAAGATATAAGAAGCATCTGATGCATAGAAGGCATGAGTAGCAGACACCTTAAGATGCGAGTGCCACTGACGTACTAATCTGGAATGTGAGCTCCCCTGACTTGTGCGACTGCTGCACAAGTGACTGACATAAAAAGTATTAGGGTATTTTGTGTGATTTTTGCACGTGCTGTGGCGGAGGATGCACAATTTTATTTTCAGTGAAATGTTAGCTTTTGTTGGCAACAGTATACGTGCAATACGTGGCGTAGAAGAGTCATTATTTAGGCATAACGTACACGCAAATCAAACATATAACTTTCATCAGGCCATTTTGTACATATTTGTGTACTGATACAAACACGAGGGAAAATTCATTCCACAGTTGAAGGCATAGTCACTTTATTACGAATTATCACCTTGTTTAACAAATATTGATTCAGCTCTTCACCAGCCATGGAAAATGACTACTCTCACTTCATCTGGCTTAACGCGTACTCAAATCATTTTTTAGTTGTTTTCTTTTACCATTTCGTGCTTTGCTATTAATTTAGTATTATCAAATAAGTACTCATGTAAAAATTCTACGTCTACTGAAACTTACTTTTGTGTCCATCCTCATCTATCAAAATTTGATGAAAAATAATAATTTTCTGGGCAAGATATAGGCGTTGGAAACAATAAATTAACGTAACGATTATTTTTATAACAAATGCAATAGATAGTTTTACTATTTACAAGAGTACATCAAGTCATGATGCTTTTGTTTTTTTCAAACTCTAACAAGGTATGATATTTTTTGTCACAGTACAGATAGTTTTTATGGTTGTTGTAGCTTCCAGAGCCTAAGTAATTGTCTTTAACTGAAGCGTCGGTATTCGCTATGTGCACAGCTTTCGAATAGAGCCCTCGATGTAAATTTTTCAAACTTTTGGTCATTCTAAGCATGATGTCAGTATATGTGTAGATATGTACACTCGAAACTCGAAACACACACGCACACGCACACATAGATGACAATGGTTCGATTTAATTTTGGAACTAAAAGACTTTAGATTATTTAATACTTTTATGTTTTTATGTTAGTAAATGAATCCCGTAGTTTTGTTTGAGTTTTTTTAGACAGTGTAAAATAACATGAAACCATCGAGGTCAAATATATCAAACTAGATACGAAAAATATCTAAATTGAACAAAATACCCAGTGGAATATCCCCTCATTTTTGTTATTGATAATAGCATTTAGTAAGTACATCGTATTTTTTCACAAAGTCATTAACGTTTAACAGTAGCAGATAAAGTTATCTTATGATAAGAATTTTTCGACAAATGACCTCTTTTTTAATTTATTAACTGTTAAATTAAAATTAAACATGTCAACTCTGTGATTAGCATGTTAGTCACCAAAATGACATTGATTATAGATTTGAATACACAGATTCTTTTTATGCTGTTTACATTGAGAAAAGAACACGAAAAAAGTTGAAGGAGTCCTCGCAAGTCTTCTGTGATTCTTTTGGTTTTTTTTTCTCTTACCTAACATGTTAAAAAAATATAATGACTCAAGTGAACGAAGACTAAACGCAACTTCGATTTTCTAATGTCTTGTCAAATTAGAAAAGAGAAAATATGGTCAGTTCTGAAGAAGTTGACGGTTAGGTTATGGTTCTACAAAATAAAAAATGAAAAACCAATTACGACAAAACAGGCAGGAGGGTAAAAAATACTAGAAACGTCAATAATTAAGTCATAGAAAATAAAATTTATATTAAAAATACAAATTCGTTACATTTTTTCTTCTTAATTATATTTTAAAATTTTGTAATAAACAAACAAATACAAGCTTGCATAAATTGAAAAATAAAATGATACTTATTCCTGACTTTGTAAATGAAATAATTTTTTGTACCTACTTTTATAGGTAATTGTTAGAAAGTAAAATGCTCAACCTTGAGCTTAGACTGATGCAAGACTTTAAGAAGTATGTAATAAAACATATTTGTGTAAGTATTGATTAAAAACGGCTTCGCGTACAAGGATCCAGTGTACATCTCATTCATGAAGTTTCACTTTAGTTGCAACTCTACCGGGTCCGAATACTACTACTATAATGTACGTAGACGTCTTGGTCAAAGATATGGCTCACTTAAAATTGCCTTCAAGAAAAAGCTCACTTATATTCAACCCCAACGTGAATTAGCGCTTTTTTGTAAGCAGCTGTGGGTTGGCGCTTTCTCAAAGGCAGTTTTACATACTACACCAGTGTGACGTTATTACAATAGTGTTGGAGTCGTTCCACAGGAGTGGCGTACAAGTTTTTTCGTAGTAGTGTGTGAACAATTGGCAGTCATAAGAAAACGGTTAAAACATTCGTTGTACCATTAATCGAACATGTTAATTTTATTATAACATTTCTTAACATATTAAAATATCGTGCATAAAGAAGTAAGACTGAATTCAGTTGGCTTGAAAAATTTTAAAAACATTACAAATGTCAGACCCTGCAGTGATTAGAGCCGAGACCAAATCGTTATGTGATTAGTACTTGTGTGCAAAGCGTGAGTTTTTCGTAAAATCATAAATTGTAGTGCACACTTATTAGTACACATTGCAATGTGACGAGGAATGGTGGTTGCGCATGTGGTTTCGAAGTTGGCTGTTACGGACAAAAGCTAGCAGACACTCGGGGCATTGATGGGCATGCACGGCGCCCATGTGTTTAGTCAGATGACTTTTTTGGCTGAAAGTTTGGGCGCACTCGTCGCAGTGAAAGGGCTTCTCGCCACTGTGGATGCGCTCGTGCATTGTTAGATTTGTTTTCCGAGTGAAAGCTTTCGAGCACACGGAGCAGCTGAAGGGCCTTTCGCCCGTATGAGTGCGCTTGTGCACTGTCAAATTGATTTCTTGGTTGAAGGTTTTCAAACACACGTCACAGCGGAAAAGGGTTTCCCCGGTATGGTAGCGCATGTGTACTTTGAAAGCGTTGAGTCGATTAAAATATCGCGAGCACACGGTGCAGCAGAAAGGCTTTTCACCGGTGTGAATGCGCAAGTGTATTTGGAGGTAGCTGAATTGGCTGAAATTCCGCGAGCATTTGGTGCAGCTAAAGGGCTTGTCGTCCGAGTGGGTGCGTTCGTGTTTTGTCAGAGATATTTTGTGGTTGAAAGTTCGGGGACATTTGAGGCAATGGAAAGGTTTTTCTTCCGTGTGTATGCGTTCGTGCACCGCTAGATTGAATCTTCGGTTGAAGGCTTTCGGACATCTGGAACAGTGAAAAGACCTCTCGTTTGTGTTGGTAAGTTCGTGCCTCGTGAGTTCGCAGTGACTTCTAAAAGATTTTTCAAACGTGACGCAAGGATGGACACTTTTCAGGGAACTCTTGCCTTCGGCCATTTTCGCGCGGCAAAATTATATTGGCATAGACGGCTAGCGTCGGACCTGCTGATGTCTCTGAGTGGCGGTGCTGCTGCTGTAACTTAATCATAATGATAACTAGTTAAACAATTGCTTTTTTTAATGTCGAAGAGCTTAAAAAATATAAAGATTGGATTAAAAATAATACTTTTGAAGATGTACTTGTGCTTGTTAAGAAATTCCCTGTAAATAATTATTCCTATACCACACTATTTTAGTACTACGGTTGTAATGAAGCGTTTTCCGGTCCTACAGCACCAATGGTGCAGAATATTGGATCCTTGCACAACGATGAGAAAAAAAATCACTGCCGACGCTGACTGCTCTCTCCTTACCTAAAATTCACATACAAAAAGGGAATTCCCGTTTAGACTGCGTGTCGGGCATGTGCTCCTATAGGGAAGAAAATGGTAGGAAAAAATGCTTGGATGCAGAGTATTTAATCTTGTGGTATACGATTCATTTACTTAGATTATTCAACTACATAATATACACTTTCATATTATTTAGTGCTACCAGATGTTACACAATGCTTTTTCCACGACACACCTACACTGCCACACTTACTCAAAAACCACGTTCACAGCGTGTATCTATATTACGCTACTCAGAACTCTATATCACGTGCTCACTTGGAACTTGACGATTATCTCTCACTCTCGTTCTCTCCTGTAACTCTTCTTTTAGTAATTTATTCACGCTTATTTGGTTCTTTAGTTTTTATCACTTAATTTAACCTGACTAACGTCCTCTTCACGACCTACACCTCTTTCATTCAATGTCTTAACAAAATTCATCTACCTGGCAAACCCTTACTCTCTTAGGTATAAATCTATAATTCTTCTGTCCTACACGGTTATTACTCCCTCATCCTAACGCTATACCTACTCGCACTATCGTACCTTCAGGCGGGCTATTATCTCTGCTCGCCACTCGCTCTCCTCGGGTCACTCGATTAGTGACCAGGGCTGACCTTGGCGATGCCCCAAGTAGATGAGTCGATTTGATGTAAGATATCCAGAGAAACTGTATCTTTTGCGCTTGCAAGCTAACAAAGAAGTGAAGTTGCACGAGACTCGAAATTGCTAGTGGCTATCCAGCGCGTCGTTTCTTCTATCTCTGTTTCTCTCCCCCCCCCCCATCTTGTACCATACGGTTTGTGTTGTACTCGTTCTCGTACGCGCTCGCCACTCCGAGTCTGAACTATGAATGTTTAGGCGTACACACTTGTACTGACTCGCCACGAAATACGATTCGTGCTGACCAAGTCATACGATAATGATATAGTATATTACGTACCAAGGGACTAAAGCAAGCCAGTTCGTGGCTGTTGTAGTGTGCGCCCGAGCGTAGCGAGGGCGCTACAAGCAATAGCCACTCGCTGGCTTGCTTTAGTCTCGCGGTGCGTATACACTTTTATATCACACTCAGCGGAAAGTTCGTTGCATTGAGAGGGAGAGAGATAGAAGGAAAACAAGCCATTCATTGTGTGGTTATAGGTTATATCACAAGAGTTTTTATAATTGTTTCCGATTGTGATATTTAGGACATTCCTGTATTTTTGTATAAAATATGGCAACAGTTTCGACAGTCATGTTCGAAGAGGATTCTTCTGACGAAGAAAACTTTAACGAGGATAAAGTAGGGGAAGGAAGAGACTTTGACTGTGAACGAAATGCCATTGTTCAAAATTTACTTCCCATAAAATCGAGAGCATTATATGAATATGCATACGCTCGATTCTTACAATGGAAGCATAAAAACAAGGACCTAATTATTTAACTCTTTTAATGAATGTGTTTCAAAATGTAATAATTTCAATAGTTTATTATACAAGATTGATAAAAATGAAGAACTATAAAAATGCAGTTATTATTTAAAAATGTATGAACAAAGAAAATTGTATAACAATTTTAATTATTTCCATTTGTTCAGAATCTCATGTTTTTTTTGTATAAAATACACCAGCAAACAGTACATTGGCTTCTTTTATCTTGTTGATATTTCCCAAATTTGTTTGTTTATTGCAGTGTGGCGCCCTCGCTATGTTCGAGCACCGAACTACTTCAGGCACTTATTGGTTTATGTATATAGTAATATACAGTAAGATATAGATACGCATGCGTACACGCACTTATTACACAGTTTCTGTCCCTGTATACAGGGAGAACAGTACGAACTTTACGCTTAGTGTGGTATAAATTATATTATTGATGATGTACCTAAGACAATAGTTTCCCAGCAAACAACAAGCTTATTTATATAATAAACATAAAAGCAACAAATTTCGACTCCTTCTAATACTTCATCTTTCGCATAAAGTAACACTTACGAAACAAACAAGGCCCACACACACAAGAGACATTAGCAATACGGCTAACTCTTGAAAGTAAATCATATCAAATAAAGTATTAGCGCTAGTGGTTCGGGAGATAACAATGGCTCCACCATACGATATCTATTGAATGAATTTTAAGAGTGATTCTTTTATTTACAGATTAACAAGAGTCATGTTCATTTTACTATGCTTTGTTTAAAAGGTTAACTTAGTTTCTATAGAGTACGTGATGATTTTTATCTGAAAGGGTTTTATTCGAGATTAGATAATCCCATAAATTCTTATTAGGGTACTCCTTGACAAAAAAAGTAAAGTGGATTTACATTTAAAACAATAGAACGATACCGACAAACATGGAAGTCAAAGAATATGTACAAATAAGTGGAGATTTTGAAGTAGTTATCTTTTTTAGAATTAGGAAATAAATAATTCTGGTCATTCGCTTTAAAGTTTAAAATTAGATATGAAATAAGTTTACTTTACAGATAAGGATCATATTGTAAAAAAAGAGAGACAAAAAAATAATATACGGGCAAAGAATGAATGAGGAAGTAGTTTGAGGTGGACTACGCAATTTTCAGAGTGTACTAGAGAGGTAATTTAAAAAAAAGATAAAAAGGATCGTAGAGAGGGTCGAAGAAAATTATTAAAAAAACATTATGAAAAAGAACATGGAAATTAAAATATACATGTCAGATAAGAAAAAATGGTACAATAAAAATGATTTCAAAAATAAAAATAAATACACTAAAATACTTTTAAAAGTGGAAAAACTACAAATTACTTCGAAACGAGTTTATTAAAAAAAAAAAATTGAGTCGAGAGACATTTATGTCAAGGCAGAAATGTTAAAAACGAAAACTATTTTCAAAAATTCTCGAACGGATACAGAGTTTAAGAGAAACTACAAACAATAGAACAGAGAAAAAAAGCAAAGTACATGGGGTTGTGTTGTAGAATTGCTCATGAAATAAGAGTAAAAAGAAGTTTTACTAAAGATTTTAATTCATATGGAAGCAGATTGTTTTTCCTAATAATAGACTCAAGATATTGAAAAACTATCTGTTTAGCAGATTATTTTTTTGTGATATTTAAGAATGCATCGATACATACAGAAGTTGTATAGTTTGAAAATAAACTATTGCTTATCATAAATTTTTCTTTGCAATATATTTAGTACTGCTTGGGTGAAAAAAAAACTCATTGATTTAACATCTCAGTGTAAATTTATTGAAAACAAAGTTCGTAAATGTCATAGCATTTTGTTAAAAAATAATTACTTTCAAAATTGTAGCAGAAGATCCCTTTTTTTTCATTTAATATAGGATGTACCATTTCAAAGAAATATAACTTGTAGAGAATAATCAGCACAAAGTATACTTTGGTTAAAATTTCACGGCTCGTGTAAGTGTAAATATACTGCAGAATCAAAAAATGCAAAAAAAAAAATAATTTTTCTGTTTTTTAAAACGAATAGTGAACTATATTGGATGGTATCTGGACCCCCAGAGGTTTCCTATTCGAGGCAAGTCAGTACTTGTCCAGCTCATTGGTAAAGTCACAATAAGTTTTATCAAGGTCAGTACGGTGAGTAGATGGTTAATAGAAGAGATCTTTTAATCAAGGTGACTGCAGCGTTAGATGTTGCATCTAGTGGGGGCATATGCTGTGTGCAGCGAACTGTTAGGTTAAAGTTGCTAGAACTCACGTGATTGTTTATTATTTATTGCCAAAATTATTGTAGATGTCCCTCAGGTAATGAAGTTTTTTACAGTTTTTATAATAATTTTGGATGTATTTTCGTTTAAGCAGAAAATAATTAGCGCTTCGCCGGTTTTAGTTAGTTTTGTTATCATTGCACAAGCAACAGTTGTATTGACTTTCAAATTAATTAAAAAAAAGTTAATTGATATGTTATATTTTTTCAATTAATTTTATACCATAAGCATGTATTCCCTCGCACCTACCTACACATTTGTGCAGACATGCGTCTGTCCTCAGCTGCTCAGGAAGTTGAGAGTAAGAGCACTAGCAAGTTGAACAAAAACTTATTATTAGTAATATATAAAGAACAGACATTATAAAATTATCTTAAGATGTAATTGTATCTTTTCATACAATTAAGTCTTGCAGAAGCCCATGTCTCAATTCAGATCCCCCCGTTTATAATACTTACCATTGAAACTTCTAAGTATCAAAAATTTTAAATCTACCAATGAGAGAGGTTATGGTATTGGGAATATGCCTGTACCAGATGACACGGTGATATATATATGACAATTAGAGGAAAAATAGTACAGGCCTTATGGGAGACATTAAGTTTTTATTGTTTTTCGTGGTAAAAAAGGTGTTGAGTACAAAAAGTTATTGGATTACATATTTTTAATATTATGAGAGTTAGATTGTTATATTTTCATGTGATGAAATGGTTTATTAAGGGCTAAAACATCTTTTTTAAGGCACGAAGTACAGTTTAACCTAACATCAAGCTACATTTGTTCACCTCAAAGCAGGCGCAACAGCGACAGCAGCAGCAGCAGCAGCAGCAGCAGCAGAAACGAGTAGCTCATGCAATGTAGGGTTAACTATACTTAGTACCTTCAAAACGCTGTTTTCGGCCTTAATAAACCATTTAATCACATGAAAAAAATAACAACCTAACTCTCATAATGTCAAAAATATGTACTCCAATAATTTTTTGTGTTCAACACCTTTTCCACCACGAAAAAAAAACTCAATTTCTCCCATAAGGCCTCTCATACGTATGTCGCTGTGTCACGTGGTACATGCATATTTTCAACAGACCCAGCCAATAGATATTACATTTTTGAACTTCCCGCAAAACAAATATATCAGCATGCCATACTATTGTACATACATGCATACAAGCTCAGGGGTCTGATCCAGATAGTTCTTGATAACTATATTGTATGTGGTCGCAGTACGGAAAAACCAATATAAGCACGTAAGCATGAGTACGCAATTTAGATTGCTGTATCGCGACCGTTAAATAAATAGTGTAGCAAATCACTCACATAATTCTTCATCGGACTCTAATTACCAAGAGTCAAGATGCAAAACGTCATTAATTCGTTAGCATCATCGTGTTGATGTCGTTTTAATGAAGCAACGATATTTTATTTTTCTTCCACCATTCACGCTTGCCCCACGTTCAATAAACGATAACGAACACCGTTGCACAGTCCTCCAATCGACTGTGGTGCCAATAACAGCTCCTTCAACTTTAGTGTGATCTAGAGCAATTACTGTCTCATACACCCGCATTCCTCAGGCCTCTACGAGATTTTCTCTAATTAATCATCACTTCTGTCAGCAGTATATACGAGTTGCCTGCCTTCGGTCACAATTTTCATTGCAGGTTGTCAGAAACTCGCACATTCCTTACTCTGTATACACGTACACCAACGGAATTATTGACACTGAGAAAAGCGAGCGAGGGAGCTGTAAGCTCACGGGGACAAATGAATTGAAAAGCCGTAAGCGAGATTTATTTCCCGCTAATTTTTCCAGACGTTGCTCCGAGCGAGTGATTCGTTTTAATTTGCGAGAGCTTCTGCGAGTGTACAGATGTCGGCTCTTTTTCTTTTTTTTTTAGCTGTCTGTGATTGTCATTGTTGAAGGAGAGTTTTTTATGGAAAAGAGACTAGCTAGTTGGTTGACACTTTACTCGATGGTATAAGAGATATTTTTCTCGAATACTCGTGGATCCAAGGAAATATTTATATTGTTAATAATAATAATA
>NW_019379585.1:156778-174761 GCF_000648655.2 Copidosoma floridanum
TCTACTCTTCTTTAATAATAATATTAATTATTATTATTCTTATAATTTTTTTTACACCTATTTTTTGCACCTAGCCAAAAGGAGCTTGGACGGTAGAACGCGTTTTTGCATGAATATAAAACAAAAAACCATATAATACAAAGAAAATTTAAATCGTTTTGCATTGATTATTTAAGAAATCTTCATTCTGCTTAAGGAGGTTGACTACCTTAAGCAAATGTCAGTCAGTTTTTAACTAAAACTTGTGCAGAGCTTCAAAAATGTATAAAAAATATTTATGCTAAGTTTCAACAACTCTGGGTGCTTATGAAACGAGAAATTAATGAAACAAATTTTGTGAATTTTACATGCGTTTTTATGGGAGATCGCCAAAAGCCACTCTTATTAATAAAAAAATTTTGATACAATTACTTAACAGTCAGATTTGGACAAAAGTGTAGCCAACAGTAAATTAACAACTGACTTTTTATTATGTAAAACAATCTCGTCGATTACGTCTTTTTAAAAATAGTCATTAATGAATAATCTGGAGTGTTAATACAACTCAATGTTAAATTACGGGACATGCGCACGCATTTCTAACCTAGAAAAGGTACAAAGTTGGATCTCTTTTTCTTGCACCTCCCTCCAAAAGTAGTCAACCACCTGAAGTGTCGATAAATCACTTGTAAAAAAAGATTTAAAAGCATCAGGATTTATTGAGAAACATGATCACTAGGTATTTTATCGATCTTCACACGGACCCCTAAAAGAAATTATATTTTAAAATAGCGTTACCCAACTTGATGTCACAGATATTAAAGTATATGGGTCACAAGAGGTACGACTTCTGTGTAAAAATTGATTAGATACACTTAAAAAAAAAAAAATTTACCATCGGTAATAAAGTTATTAAAGTACTTTTTGCCCTGGGACCCAAAGTGATTTATTGGGCGCATAGTGTGCCCATGGGCACAAAATTGCACTATATGCCCTCAGTAAAAAAAACGTTACACGTGAATCTATGGAAAAACAAAACCCCATTTGAAAAATTAAAATTAGATTAAAAGCAACGAAAACAATAGTTTCTAGTGAATTTTTCAGAATTGCTGTACCCAATAGTAACTTGAATTAAAGTGAATCTGAAATTAAAAAATTACAATTCAACCAATGAATAATTCAATCACGACAAGCTTTGTCCTTCAATTGCTTAACATAAGAACCTTATTTCTGGGATGTAGGGCAGCACCATTAACTGCTTTGCATGTATTAGTTTACCTATGTATATGCACCTGAACCTCCTTTTTTATTTTATTGCAAAAATAACTTGTCAATCCCTCTGAGAATTGAATATAATATCAGTTTTATGGTATTGTGTCAAAAAAAAAAAAATTGATCGAATTCTACTCACCATTTTCTTATAAATTTCATTTTTATGTAACTCCTCCACAAGGTTACTTGTTAGACTGAAGTTTTTTCAACATTGAAAATCTAGAAAATGTTGTTGTGGAAAGGTCTCAAATTGAACATGTAACTTTCTAATATCATTACGAACATCCTGTCAAAATTTCAGGAAGATACTACAGAAAACGCTATGTGTGATGAACGTCCTTAAATCACGACGAGCTCGAGTTACACATTTCAATATAATCCTCGCCTGTACAAAACGCCTGATGCATCGCAAACAGCCATTTTCAAGATCGAGACAACTACCAAAATGAATAAAAGTGAGTGCAGAAGTTGCGCTCGTAATCGTATAAGGTAAAAATAGGGTGGATGATGAAACAGGGCTACTCGACAATATATTCAGTGGCACGTTTCACGCGCCCGAAAATCTCAAAAATAGAAAAGCACCGCTGAGTTTTGAGTCGACGTGAATCACATTGTGCCATCTTGCGTCCTTGGCTACTATATCTATTGCGAGAGTTGTTTTATTTTCATCAAATCCGCTAGCCCCCCTACTTCACTAGATATATACGTATGCACTCAGAGATAAGCTGAGGCTCTGGAGTACTATATGCTTGCTCCTTGCTTGCTTAGTTACTTACATTGATTGAGTGTTATGGGTCCTTAATATCGCACATTTCTTGGGCTAAAGCTCGGGATAAATGTGTGGTGTGTATAAATTGACGCGTCTACTCTTCTTTACATTATTTTGCTTCACTCTTACAATTACTTAGGTGTTTGCTATGTGATGCGCTTTAAACGAGTGTCATCTGTGTAACAGATACTAAGAGTCACTCAACGACATCCAACGTGGAGCATTTTGGGGAAATCCCTCTAAGCTAATGTGTTAAGTCTATTCTGCTGCTGCATAGACCTATTGCGCAGCAGGATAGACTTAACGCATTATAGCTTATGGGGACAATTCTATCGTGCACGCTCTATTACGTACCATGGGACTACACCTTTTTTCCGAAGTCACGTGTCAATGGGATTAATAGAGAAGCTCCGGTGACCTCAGGTAGTAGTATAGGTACTCCTATGACCACGTACCTACAAATTCGATGTTTTTAAAATGTTTTTAACAGATTTTTATTGATTGCACCATAAATTGTTACAGAATTTTGCTGACTGAATCTAGAAAGTATGCAATTTATCAAATAATGTATTGTTTTTGGAAAGCCACTGCATTTAAAAAAATATTTTGTCTATGTGATCAAATAAATTAAGGTTCAATGCTTGTAAGGTCAATTGGTACAGAGATTAACTTTAACATTCATTTACTTCAAATAAGGACTTATGGAAAACATTGAAGAGATTCAAGGTGATTTTAAACACTTTAAAAATATCTTTCTAAGGTTTTACCATGATGTACGCATTTTTATCTGATTCCTGACTATCCTTTAATATTATTTCAACGTTTGTTTACTCTCTCGTAGGAATCATGTGGGGTAGGCATGTATGACACGAGCAAACCCACTTTCAATAGTCTTAATCATGCATAAATCCTTAAAAGAAAATTAGAAAAATACAACGTACTGTTGCCTACAGTTCTACTATAATTTATTACTGAATTTAACTCGTTTACGTAATCCATACGTTTTATTAACTGATTATTTACACACTCTTCCTATGTATTTTTTGTACATTTTGTGATATTTTGTACCTCTTAAAATCTATTCTTCGATGATAATTTTTCAAAGTGCGATTTCAAAACATCAGCTTTGTTTATTGTAACAATAGAGCCCACAATGCGTTATGCAGGTGCGCTGGACTGTCAATGTAGTAAGCTTTAATATACTTCTACATGGAAAACTGGAACAACAATAATCGATCATTGTTGTGCTAATAAAATCATCTATGATGTAAATTTCTACAAATTTTGTATAACTCCTTCTCTTTTCACATTACTCTGACATTCTCATTAACATGATGAATAAACTATAATTCGACGATGCATTTATACAAAAAATTTTTATGTTTTCATGATGTACTTATGATACACCAAACGTGTTTGGTAACAACATCGTATTTTTATTGATTCCAGGCCGAAATCTGGAGTGTCTTCATCGCCATCTTGAGAAAGAGCGTCAGAAACTTGCAAGCATGTACGGACGTAAATCTCATTGAGCACGTGCTGCACCGGTTAACGCGGGCAGAAACCGTCGTTGCAGGTAAATAAACCTTTTGCATGTACGTTTTATTTTCATCCATTTTTTATTTTTGAAAAAGTCAATTTTTTTTTCAATGAAGGTGTTGGTACGATTTTTGTTGATAGTTTATGAACAAAAATATAATTCTAGCTTGAGAAATTTTTTGATAAAAGTGTATAGGTACAGGAGGTAACTAAATTTTCTTAGGTCAGCATCAAATGTAGACCATGATTTTATTGATATAGTTAGGAGTAGAATCACCTCATGAAATCTACAAGCTACCAAATTGGTACAATAAGTATTAATGACAAAATCTTCAGGCAAATAACACAATCATTATCATGTGGGGTACATTTTACATTTTCTGAATTAATTTTGATTATAGATATAGAATAAGTCTTTATTACACATGTACAATAATACTGTTCAAAAAGAACTAATGCATAATGAATATAAAATTAATCTAAGGAAACACCCTAATAATATCAATGAATATAATGTAGGAGGTCCCAGCATCCTAGTGTCGCCATATTAGACATATGTAAAAAAATAGTTTATATTATGCTGAATCGAAGGGTACCCTTTTTTATATCCTTAACCGGAAAAAATATTGAGAAATTTGTGATTGAAATTCTCTCTTTTAACCAGAACGCTTACGGCAGGTGTACTAAGATAAATGATTTTCAACTCCAATCAAAAGTGTCGGGTATTATCAGTACATACTTATTGTAGATTATAACTACATTTTTCAAATGCCGTCGTGAAAAAAATAGATAACCGAAACAAATTTTGAGATATATTCTATTTATAATTGATCGACTCGTCGTGTTTCCGTAGGTAAGCCTACGTTTTTCTTGTGGCAGTGGTCCCAACAATCAAAGATTTTTGAGCAAATTACGGCTTCAAGATACATGTTAGTATCCCTACTCGCTGAAACCTTCTTAACTAAATTTAAAAAAAAAATAATAGTTTAAAAAACTAAAGAACACGCTTTTAGCATGCATTAATTTATGGTATTGTGTCAAAAAAAAAAAAATTGATCGAATTCTACTCACCATTTTCTTATAAATTTCATTTTTATGTAACTCCATTGGAGTACATATTTTTAATATTATGAGAGTTAGATTGTTATATTTTCATGTGATGAAATGGTTTATTAAGGGCTAAAACATCTTTTTTAAGGCACGAAGTACAGTTTAACCTAACATCAAGCTACATTTGTTCACCTCAAAGCAGGCGCAACAGCGACAGCAGCANATAATAGTTTAAAAAACTAAAGAACACGCTTTTAGCATGCATTAAGAATTACAAAATAATTCGGACATTCAGTTTCATGACTCAAGAGTTTTCACTTTGCTAAATCTTCATTAGATCGCAGGTAAACATAAACAATTTCAGTTCGTGATGAACGATAAATAATTACCTATGCAAAATGGTTATAAATAGGTAATTATCTTTATTAAATAGTTACTATGATTTATTATGAAAGAAAGCGTGGAGCATTTTGTCCAAAAAGAGTAAAGATTACATAAACACTCCACGCTTTCTTTCATAATAAATCATAGTAACTATTTAATAAAGATAATTACCTATTTATAACCATTTTGCATAGGTAATTATTTATCGTTCATCACGAACTGAAATTGTTTATGTTTACCTGCGATCTAATGAAGATTTGGCAAAGGGAAAACTCTTGAGTCATCAAACTAAATGTCCGAATTATTTTTTAATTTTTATTGCGTGCTAAAAGCATGTTTTTTAGTTTTTTAAACTATTATTTTTATTTTATACTTTTTAGTCTTATAAAAGGTCGACCTACCCAGAGGTCCATGTAGAGAGGCAAGGCTAATTACAATAGGGTTGCGTATGGTGCCCTAAAGTGACGCTAGCGACATGATATTTCTTACCACTCTCATACTATTCAGCCCTCCGCGCGTATCCTACCTTGGCTTAGGTGGGATCTCATAGACTTAAAGTCCAATCTTCGTATTCCTCTTGTCGGACCTTATTGATTGATACCCATGACATTATAATTTGGTAAGAAAATGTCATTTCGCATTATTTTCAGCAAACCCTTTCATTTCATACCTAAATCATAGGGCTGCATTTCAAATAGCCAATCTGCCATCTTGGATGTCTGCCATGTTGGATTTAAGTCACGTGACTATTTTTTCGTATTCCTGACAGCAAACCCTTTCATTTGATACCCATATCATGGGGGTGGATTTCCAACAGCCAGTCCGCCATCTTGGGGAGGCCGCCATATTGGATTTGTAATGACGTTTCTTAGCTAGTCATGTATTGTCATCAGAACTCAGAGTGTGTGCAAAATTTTATCCTAATCGAAGACTGAGAAGTGGGTCAAATTAAGATTCCAAGATTTTTTTACATACATATAGTTAGTTACAAATGAAGCTAAAAAAAGCGTGTTGGAAAAATTTAACATACATTTTTCATGAATGTTTTTACCGTGCCTCGTATTGTATTTAGTTATAATAAGAAAGTACATATCAGCAAGACTTTTCTATTTTTGTAGTTATGAAAATTAAAAATAAAATTGCACTACAATCATCACGTACTAGTGAAACTCTAGAATCACTTCCGTTAATTACGAAACTTTTAATTGAACCAACGCCCGTGAACTAGTTCAAATCTGCGGGCAGAAACAATCAGTCTCAATTAGTGGTTTTGGATGCGCGTCCAATTAACAAGCTGGAAACAACAAAAAAAAAATCGTATGCATCTATGTCCTCTCAGTTCAAATGTAGTGGTGTTTTTCAAGCGCTTGCTGAAACTTCTTCTTTTTTTGGAAGTGCTCACCGACGTGATAATAATACGCCCTTCGTCCTCACCCTCTGATTCCCGTTGGCTTTCAAAGAGCGCGGGAACTCTTCGTGTTACTGATATTTTCATTGTTCTACATATTTTTTTTTACTTCTGGGCTTCTTACGTACCTTGACTTCTGAAAACCAGGAATATTTCGCATGCGTAAAAAATACACGATAATTTAAAAATGAAAAATGTGAAATACTTAGTTTTTAATACAAACAATAATTACTTTGAACAACATTGTAGATTACTAAACAATGCATTGTGTAAGGAAAAAAATGGGTCAATCTAACCCAAAATTTGGTTGATCTAACAAAAACAAAATAGTTGCTGTAACTAATTTATTTTAGTTAAAACAATTGATTCTTTGGTTACCATAAGAAATTAAATAGTTATCCGAATCAACTTATTTGATTGATGTTAGATCAATTATTGCCTCACAATTAGTACACCCAAGCACATTCACTGTGTGCTTCTGTGGTGGTGTCCTCATTGTCATTAATTTTCTAATGACTGTATTAGTAATTTCTACTAAATAAATAGTTAACATAACTATTTTTAACTGTTTTTCAATAGTTGAACTAACTAAAAACTTTTTTTCGTATGGTATTAAAAATTTTGTTCTAAATACACTTAGGTATCTGTTAATTGAGATTTTAATTTAAAAAAAAATAAGAAGTTATAATAACGTATACAAACATACGATTTTAAAGTATATTATTGTAATGTGTATATTGTATTTTTTTAAAGATTTAAACAATACGTAATTTCACTTTTTTTAATGGTTACATTTAAAACTTGGTACAACCAACGTCGATCATTTAAAAATTATTCTCAAGTTGTACATCTTACACTATAAGACTTATTATGTTGTTTGTAAGATATTTCTATAAAACCTGAAAGAAATAAAGAAAACAGATTTTTGGTTTATTAGGACTTTTTATCTTGTTAGTAAGATGTTTCCATAAAACCTTAAATAAATGAAGACAACAGCTTTTTTGTTCATTTTTCCAACAAAAAAAAACACTCAAGATATCAGGATTGAATGCACACCTAAACCACTGTTAGACGCCTTGCAAGTTCATTGTACTCCATCCCTTTGTTTTTTTATCATCTTTTATGTTTGATCCACAGATTTACTGATCGACATGCTTGGTGTGCTGGCAAGCTACAGCATAACAGTGAAAGAGCTGAAGCTTTTGTTCGGAGCGATGAAGGCAGACAAAGGGAAATGGGTAAGCCTTTTAAACCTCGTGTTGTCTATACCCAGTCAGCCTCCACGTGGTGTCATACCTCTCTCTCTGTCCCTCTTTTTTTACTCTCTTCTTAATCCCCGAAATCTAGCTCTTTCTCTATCGACCATCCACCAGCGCAACGAAATCAATTTCTCTTATGATTTTTGCAGCCCCGGCATTCGGCGAAGCTTTTGAATGTTTTGCGGCAAATGCCACAGCGGAATGGACCCGACGTCTTTTTCAGTTTTCCCGGACGAAAGGGATCGGTAAGTCGATTAACTTTCTTCTATTCTTCCTCGTATGCTTGCCTCTCCCTCTCCTTATTGGTATTGCCTTTTTTTCAAATATTTTGAGCAGAGTGAGGTTTACAACACCCAGGGGCCCGATTCTCTAACTTTCGTTACGAATTACGAATCGAGTCGAGTTGAGTAGATTTTATGATTTTCAATGGTTAATAATGATTAAACTACTAGTGATCAAAAGCAATTTGATTATTACTTCGATTCTGAATGTTTTAGTTAAAAGAGAATGAGATAAAAAAATTTTTAATGGGAAAATACTGCACTTCTCTCGCTAAAAAACGAAATTTTTTGCAATTTTTTACGCTTTAGGGTTCTGAAATTTTCGTAGTCTTTGATGTCATGGACTTGTAAACCGTCTAGCTGTCATCTTGATTTCTTATGTTGTTATAAATACAAGTAAATTGATGAATGAAATTTTCTACTCGACTTGACTTGATTCGATTCATTCCACTCGTGATTCCTAACGAAAGTTATAGAATCGAATCTCTTACTGTTAGTTAAGGCTGCGTGACCAGTATAAATAATTATCATTACTTATGCTGCCAATTTTATGTGTATAGTTTACAGGTGAATTGATTTTTTTATCTTGTTGAGACATCTATGCCTGTACTTTTTATTAAAATTTTTTGTCCTCTTATACTACACTTAGAATTACGTGCTTTTAATGCCGATAGAATGGTTATAAAACTTTGCGGCTTGCCAACAAGGGCAAAAAAAACGTGTTTTGATTGTGACGTATCATGATTCAAGCTTTTTCAACAATAATGTTCTTTTCAAAATAGTAAATTTTACACAATTATGAATAATTTACAAAATAAAAATTAATTTCTTAATCAATAACTGATAACTTCGCAAAGACACACTACATCCAAAAATTTTACGGGTTCTAAATCTTTATTTTAGAAGGACTGACTTGAAAAATTCGAAAGCCTTTGACTTTGTCTATAGGTGATAAAAAAGTTTGAAAAAAATTGAAAAGTACGCTTAATCTCCGTAGAATACTGATAGCTATAAACTAGAGTACCTCAACACAATTTCGAACATTTGTGAGAGCATTTTTCGCGAATTTTTTTGGGATTATTAGATTTTAGGACTACCACGTCAATAATATACAACTCATACGCCATTTTTTTGGTGTTTAAAAGTGTATAAAAATAATGTAATGTTAAAATTAATGAGTTAGAGGTCAAATGATAAGAGCTCGTTACGCTAATTTAGCTACTATTTTCAATTTAAAATAAATGTAATGGTCTTTTCTGACATAATTTATGTTGTTACTTCAACGAAACAGTACTCTCTTTATTGTTTAATAAAGTATTTTAAAATAAATATCTGTAAATGGCATTCAATGGACTAGGTCATGGAAAAATCCGTTTTTTTTTTTTTTAAAAGACCCACATACCTTATAAGATGGAACATAAACATTAAAAAATAAAAATACATGAAAGAAGCTTGGTGTTGAGCAATTAACACCAGTTTTTTTAATTGCGTCGAGCTTGGACCTCATTAAAACTGTATTCCAGCAGTGACCGCAATGCTCACCTCATAAATACGCTTAAATATACAATCAAGCTTTCACTTTTTAATTAAACGGATGCAAACAGAAGTTTTATCTTTGATGTAGATTTTTTTTTCGTAACCGAGAATCCAAGCTCTCGAATATTTTTCCCTGCCACCCATAGCGTCTCCAATAATTATTAATATCCAGAAGACCATGATATTATTTAACCTCAATAAACTTCCAAGTAACGACTGTAAATCCATAAGTCGTACAAAAAAATTGATTAATCCATGAAATCCCCAGAAAAGTAAACAACCATCTCACCGAAGCCCATAACCGAAACGCGCGTGATTTTTGGGACTTGTGGCTGGGGAGAACGATCGATTGAAACTTTTAATGGGCTCTACGCTCAAATTTTTATTTGTGCAGGCAATCGTCCTGCCACCATTAGCGAAATGGCCACACGAGAGCGGCTTCACGTTCACAACGTGGTTCAGGCTGGACCCCATCAACTCCGTTAATATCGAGCGCGAGAAGCCGTACCTGTACTGGTGAGTATGCACGTGTCCACGCCCACGTTCGCACATCCGTTTATAGCTGGAGGCTGAACCACGCCAATGCCCAGCCGGCGATAATTGCTTTTTAAATGCGCACCAAACCCTGACCCCCTCCTCTCTTCTCCACCAAGTTAATTACTTTGCAAAAGTAAACCCCCGCGATGGTGCAGATATCAAAGTTTTTAATCCTGCACTTCTTCCCTACCTCCACCGCTGTGTCTCGCACCTCGTTTGTCCATCAACTTAAGTAGAAAATGACGGTCTTACCAAAGTCACGGTTGTCCCACTACTATTTTCTAATACGTGATTTTACTTGTTGGATGATTTTTTATGACGGTTTGTTCATTTGAAAGTTGAAAATAACGAATGAGACTAGAACATATTTATTTTTTACTTAAACCTAGAAAATTGAAACTTAAATTTTATTTTGCACTACTCAATTAAAAATTGTATACTTACATGTACCATGTGACTGTTGCACATGCAGTTTTAAAACCAGCAAAGGTGTGGGATACTCGGCGCATTTCGTGGGTAATTGTTTGGTTCTTACGTCGATGAAAGTCAAGGGCAAGGGCTTCCAGCACTGTGTCAAATACGAGTTTCAGCCACGAAAGGTATTTTCAGATCATAGCTATATACTTAAGACTTTTTACTTTTATGTATACAAATTATTAAATTTGTATTTTATTTAACATATTGTTACGTACTATAGTTATGCGTGTAACTTGAATAATTTACTTATTAATTTTTAAGTTTTGGTTATTTATATATTCATGCAAAAAAATAATATTTGACATAAAAAATACAACTGCTACATGTTTCAACAGAGCAAGAAGGACATTATAATTTTTATGATATACAAAGCGATGAAAATTTCGATAATTCTATTTAGTACATATCAAATGTATTGAGTATCTCACTTTAATTTTTTTTTTTAATGTTTTCGATGTTTGAATTCAAACTTTAAGTACAAGAAAATCTTTTTTAAGTGTTATGGAAGTGATGTAATAAACAAAATGGAGTGTATACATATTTATAAATTATTTCATACAAAGCAGTGCAGTAATATTTTGGATAAAATATGTTGTGTATATCTTGTTAAACGTACATTATCATTGATTATTCAAATTAATAATCACGTATTTTATGTAATAATTTGATGATCATGTTTCGCTTAGATGGTATCAGAACACTTGAGTAATGTTACAAATAAATTCATTCGATAAATAATTACACGACTATCTGTAAAAATCTTAATAAAACTTTTTCATCAGTTAATATTTTTATTACTCTCATTTCTCTGTAATTTCGATTGTTCAAGTTCATTATTATTTTTGAATGGAACGGAGTTGTATCATACTAAAATAACACCTTAAACGTATTATTAATATAACTTAAAATGTATTTCAACCAAGCTGAGATATATTAAAAAATTATCTTTTAACTTGATAAAATACGTTTCTGTGACGATGCATTTTGTATTTGTATGCTTCAAATGCTATGAACGGCTAATCAGAAGCGAGTTACAATAAATTTTCAATGTAACTGCAGTTTTTCAACAGTGATATCCTTAATATTGGATAAAATAAAACAGATTAAACGAGTGAATATTCCTGAACAATGAACCGTTATACTTAGTGAAAATAATTTTCATCTCAACTTAAAAAACATAAATTTTTATCAGTAAAATGGTTAATTTTTCGTAATGTTATTACGTGTTATTTTATAAACTCAATCGAGGAACAATATTATTATATCAAGAGATTATGACAAAGCCTAAACATGGATTTATTGCACTTTTTGCTCTAATGAAAATTTAAAGTCTTATTACATTCTGCATGCTTGTTCTGTAAAAATTAATGGTTTTATTTTAATAACTACTTTTATACCTGTATAATATGAATTAGGAAAACATTGGTCTTGTAATAAAGTGTACTTGGGCTCAAGAACTGATATTTTTCCAACACGACTACTCGTTCAATTAAAATCAACCAAATAATAATTTCAATCATAAAAATGTTTAGCGTCGTAAATACTTACATTTTTTATAGTTAATGTAAATTGACTTATGTATTACATGGCACCTACCTTAATTTTACTTCAAATACTTGGTGTTAATGATACCTGATAAAGCAAACATGTCCAGAAAAAAATCTAGTTGGGGTAGCAAAAAAAAGTATAGTTAAAAAATAATTAATCGTTACCCAAACAGTTAATGGTAATAATAACTCAACTGTAATTCTATCTACTAAAAATTAGTTGGAGTGATGAATTTCGTTTGGTTGAGTCAGCTAAGAAATTTGGTTGTTTTTTTCCTCGTTTGCAAACTTAATATATTTACTATTATCAATAAAACTGAGAACACAAATATAGTGAAAAAAAAGTGTACTTTGCTTCATCTATACTCGAGTAATATACTAGTGGTCGAAGTCGTGAGCCCACGTGTACTTTTACTATTTACGATCCATCGTAAAACAGCGATCACGATTAAAATCCTGTTCGAGCAGCTGCACTTATTGTACGCTGATTTTCTAAGCGGGACTGTTTCATAAAAAATTTTAACATTTATCTTTGCTGGCCATTCTTAATTTCACTGCAAAATCAATTTTTCAATTTCAACGATGGCATATGTACTATATTGGGCAGTTATTATTTTGGAAAACAAATAAAATGGCTAAAGTTGAATAGATGGAAAGTTTACCTCGGTAGTGCTTCATCTTATAAAATTTTATCTCTAATTCCAGTGGTATATGATTGCGGTTGTGTACATATACAATAGGTGGACAAAAAGCGAAATCAAATGTCTGGTCAATGGCCAACTAGCCTCGAGTACCGAAATGGCCTGGTTTGTCTCGACAAACGAGGTAAGCGACTTCCTGGCTTACCCTCTTATTCATGTTTATACCCTGTAATTATTTTTTTTTTTTTTTTTATTCTCCTCGCAGCCGTTCGACAAATGTTATATTGGTGCCACACCGGAACTCGACGAGGAGCGCGTCTTCTGCGGACAGATGAGCGCGATTTACCTTTTCAGTGAGGCACTGACCACGCAACAAATTTGCGCGATGCATCGATTAGGTCCTGGATACAAGGTAAAGAAAAATTGCATCAGTATTTTTGTTTTCGATCAACGCCTTCGAAAAATCAATTCAAAACTAACTTGTAAGATTTAGTTTATGTTGAATTGTTTGGTTAGTTTGATGTATTTATTTATGAAAAAGTTGAGGACTACATAACAAAAGCTCAGTAACAATTTTTTTTATCGCTACAAACTATCTATACACTCAAACAAATCCTTGCCAGGCCATATATTTTTGCGTTTGATAATCAGTAGTATAAGTCAATAAAGCGTCAGACACCACAAACTTTTACGTACGCACATCAAGGTGTGAACATGACACGAAAAAAATAGCTGTAAGCTATGTGCGATGGTTGTCAAGTTGAGACTAATTTTTTGAAAATGCAAAAATTGCAGAGTCAGTTCCGGTTTGACAACGAGTGTTACCTAAATCTGCCTGACAATCAAAAAAGGGTGAGTGATGAGCTGGAGTTCGCAAGCATGATGGACCAAAGTTTGATGAATGTAAGCATTCCCTTTTGATTTCCGTTACACTTTTTCTTTTTTTTATTTTTTTATTTTTTTATTTAAATTTCAATTTCAATGCGAATCGCGTCAAAAGCAAAGCCGCTATCATTGACTTTCATGTGCGGTTGTATGAAATACCAATTACCTCCACGCGCGTAAAAAACCATCCGTTTTTAACTCGACTCTCCTTCATCTGAGGTAATTAATACAACAAGAATGAAATGTACACTCGCATCACACGGGTGATCGGTAACAACTACATGTATTGTATACGTGTATGTTTTTTGTGTTGTAGCTGTACGTAAATTTTTTGAATCCTGCTTGTGTTGTTTTTGTGAAATTTATTACTCAGTTGATGTTTGTTTGTTTTTGTCTATACTTTTCACACGATTTCCGTGCAGTTTGGCTTGTCGAGATTAAGTCTCGTGTACAAGCAGTGCATGAAAATCTGTACATTTTTACCATTCTCGTGTAGAAACATCCTGTAAAAGAGTTTGTATATGTTTGTGAACGCAATTTTATTAAATTGGTATTATTTTTACTTAGCAAACCAATGGTTTTGTCATCGTTTGTGATACTTGTGTAAAAAAGTTTGTAAAAAAAAGATTTTGATTCAATCGTCTAGTTTTTGTTGGTTCAGTTTGCCAAGTTAAAGTGTAAGTTTTCATGTATAAAAATCAAATTTGAAGCGCAAAAAGTGGATCAAATCTTTTTTTACTAACTCGCGTGCATCACCATCGTATTTTATAATCAAATTTCACGTGTATCCCATCACTCTGTCCCTCTTTTCAGAGCACGCGTATGAATGCACGTCCCCGTTCGAGCTTGTACTCCCCGTTCCGTTCGATGTGTTTTGTCTAGAGCTTGAATTCCATTTGTAGCTTATCGAGCGGATCTCACTTAGCTGTAAAAATTTTACGAGCTCCACGCACACTTCTTTCCTACGCTGTCCTCCACTTTTACGGCCATTTCGATTTAAAGTAGCCACCAAAGAGCCATCAATATCCACCGTTAATAAAGACTTTTCTGATGTCGACGCAGGTGCTCTACGATGGAAAGCTATCCACGGCAATTATGTTCATGTACAATCCGGTAGCCACGGACTCGCAGCTGTGCCTGCAGAGCGCGCCCAAGGGAAACGTTTCTTACTTTGTACATACGCCACACGCCCTCATGCTGCAGGTGAGTCGGTCGTGTACGCAACGACAAACCACCGAACCGACAAGGTGCCGTTGTTGGCTGCGATTTAACTACATCTCCTTCGATGGTTTTTTTTTTTTTTTTTTTTTTTTTTTTTTTTTTTTTTTTTTTTTTTTTTTTTTTTNNNNTTTTTTTTCATTGCAGGATGTCAAAGCTGTGATCACGCACTCGATTCAAAGTACGCTGAACTCCATCGGCGGGATCCAAGTTTTGTTTCCTCTGTTCTCGCAGTTGGACATGCCTTATGACTGTATAGCGCCCAACGATATCAAGCGAGACCCGGCGCTATGGTGAGAATCACTTATTTTGATGTTCTGGACGAAAAATTTAGTCAACGAGTTGGCATTAGCTGCTCATTAGACTTTCATAACTTTATTGCTCCAACTTTACTTTGGGTCGTAAAAACTTCTGTCTGGGAAACGAGGTTTCCCATAGATGAGTTTCGTCCCAATGCATCTTCATAACTTTTTGACATTCCTTTGATCCAATCAGATTCAACTCAACAAGAATTTTATTGCTCTTTGCGTAAGTTTTATCCCCTTTTTTATTCCCCAATAGTTCGAAACTGCTGGGATTCATATGCGATCTGGTCGAGAGTTCGCAAACAGTCCAGCAGCACATGGTGCAAAACAGGGGCTTTCTCGTGATTAGCTACATGCTCATGAGGGCGAGCCGGGATCATCTCACGACGGAGGTGCTCGCCTCCTTTTTGGAGCTCACGAAACATCTAGTTACGTGCCTCAGCGCTAACAGTGACCTTCTGCTGAAACAGGTATTTGCCGTCACCTTACTGCATTGGTTTCATTTACGCGTCAGTGATTTTGCTTTACAAATCACAGTAGACGTTGTCAAACAAAAAAAAATGAACAGAGAGAAGTACCACATAAAGTTTTTCCTTGATTACAGAAAATTTAGCTAAAGAGTACCATAAAATTCGTAAGGACACGAACAATAATCTATTAGTTTTTCCTTTTTTCCATCTACCAGAGAATTTATGATCACCTTTGAGTCTACTCCTAAGTTTCAGGTAGTCTGGACGTGTTCGAGAATCGAACGAAATTTGAAGCTGTGAAATATGATAAAACAGATAGCTGCACGGCCACGTACACCTCGCTTATCATTTCTTATTTCGGTCTAAAATGACATCAGCATTGAAGTTTTTGATAGTAGACTATTAATTTATCGCAAATTTACTTTCGGAATTTTGACAATGATTGTCGCTAACTCATGTTTATTATTATATTAGAGGGGACTTGAATTCACGGTATTGATTGTTTATTCAAAACTAAAAGATAATTATATTAGTTTCCTTTTTCATACTCTCCGTGCTCTTTCATAGAGGTACCAAGTATGAATTGCAATATATATTGAACTTCTTTGGCAAATAGTGAGTGCGTATGGATAATGTGGGTGCAATATAATGGCATACGCAACAAAAAAATTATACTTAAATGATCGAGTGAAAGAATTAGAGTTTGATTAATTTAAAATAATAAGAGCTGACTGCTTGTTTCTAGTTAATGTAGAGTCTACTCTCAGAATTTTATATAATTTCGTCATTTTAGTGTGGAATAAAGTATAAAACAGTAATTTTTTTTTTTTTATGAAGAAAGAATAAAGAAGACCTAAAAATTAATGACTTCACTTTTTTATGATTAATAAATATAAATCAGTAATTGTTATTTTCATCACTTTCTTATTTGTTGCTTTCTATGAGATGTAGGCAGTTTATGATAACAAGACATTTGTGTATCGTTTTTTCGTTCTTTCTTACCAAAAAATAAAAACTCTTTAATGTTCTACTCTCTTGGCATTGAAACCTCTTCCATTGCATTTATTTTTTCACAAATATGATTTTTCCTTTAGAAAATTTTTTATTAGTTTTTGCAACGTATAAGAATCTTAAATACTGACCGTGTAGACTCCTGCAGAGTGTCATTACTTTAATTATATGTATTATCTTTATTTTAAAAACTTTTTATGTAGAATATTGATGTTGCTGTATGAAATACCAATTACCTCCACGCGCGTAAAAAACCATCCGTTTTTAACTCGACTCTCCTTCATCTGAGGTAATTAATACAACAAGAATGAAATGTACACTCGCATCACACGGGTGATCGGTAACAACTACATGTATTGTATACGTGTATGTTTTTTGTGTTGTAGCTGTACGTAAATTTTTTGAATCCTGCTTGTGTTGTTTTTGTGAAATTTATTACTCAGTTGATGTTTGTTTGTTTTTGTCTATACTTTTCACACGATTTCCGTGCAGTTTGGCTTGTCGAGATTAAGTCTCGTGTACAAGCAGTGCATGAAAATCTGTACATTTTTACCATTCTCGTGTAGAAACATCCTGTAAAAGAGTTTGTATATGTTTGTGAACGCAATTTTATTAAATTGGTATTATTTTTACTTAGCAAACCAATGGTTTTGTCATCGTTTGTGATACTTGTGTAAAAAAGTTTGTAAAAAAAAGATTTTGATTCAATCGTCTAGTTTTTGTTGGTTCAGTTTGCCAAGTTAAAGTGTAAGTTTTCATGTATAAAAATCAAATTTGAAGCGCAAAAAGTGGATCAAATCTTTTTTTACTAACTCGCGTGCATCACCATCGTATTTTATAATCAAATTTCACGTGTATCCCATCACTCTGTCCCTCTTTTCAGAGCACGCGTATGAATGCACGTCCCCGTTCGAGCTTGTACTCCCCGTTCCGTTCGATGTGTTTTGTCTAGAGCTTGAATTCCATTTGTAGCTTATCGAGCGGATCTCACTTAGCTGTAAAAATTTTACGAGCTCCACGCACACTTCTTTCCTACGCTGTCCTCCACTTTTACGGCCATTTCGATTTAAAGTAGCCACCAAAGAGCCATCAATATCCACCGTTAATAAAGACTTTTCTGATGTCGACGCAGGTGCTCTACGATGGAAAGCTATCCACGGCAATTATGTTCATGTACAATCCGGTAGCCACGGACTCGCAGCTGTGCCTGCAGAGCGCGCCCAAGGGAAACGTTTCTTACTTTGTACATACGCCACACGCCCTCATGCTGCAGGTGAGTCGGTCGTGTACGCAACGACAAACCACCGAACCGACAAGGTGCCGTTGTTGGCTGCGATTTAACTACATCTCCTTCGATGGTTTTTTTTTTTTTTTTTTTTTTTTTTTTTTTTTTTTTTTTTTTTTTTTTTTTTTTT
>NW_019379585.1:175009-204760 GCF_000648655.2 Copidosoma floridanum
CCATTGTGTGTGATAACCTTATCCATTTTTCTAAAAACTACAAAACGTGTTATACCATCCAAGGGGTTTTTTCTGAAAATTAATTTTAATCATAGAACACTCGTTGGAAAGTTTTTGGTCAAAAAAACAAAAAACAAAATCTTAGTACCATGCAGTAGTAATAATTTATTTAACTGCCAACAACGAGGATCAACAAATTAAAGTAATTTTTGATTATGAAGGTAGGATCCTCGTACGAGGGATCCGACCAGTCGTAAGTGAGGATTATGCTAGCTTTGCATATTGAACACTAAAATATAACATTTGATGCACAAGCATTGAACGATCTTATGCATTCACTTGTGGCTCTTCCATCAGTTAAATGGAAAGCTGTTTACAACTCGGTCGAGCAAACAGAAATAATATCACGTATAAATAAGTGTTATGTGTTACCCCACACACGCATACGCACTGTCCCATATATACCAAGCTAGTTTAACGTGCTATTCACATTTACCTAACGATTTCTCTCATAGCAGCTCGAATAAGCACTCGGAACGCAAACGGAGAGAAAAACAGGGTAATCGAGAGAGAAGAAAAAAGTTCTTGTTTCTGGCTCAGATCACTGCGGTACTTCATACCGTTCAGTGCAATTCGTAATCGAAGTTAAAGCAAGCCCCCCTCCTTCTTCTCCTTCGAATCCCCCCCCCTTTTATTTTCTTTTTCATTATGCAATCCGAGCGCAGCAGCGAACATTCGTGAGTGGAGTCGCCAAGTATGAATTTCATCAGGATGTTGAACTTGCTTGATATGGACTACAGACTACGAAGTGTGTATGCACGTATGGGTATCATTTATCACATCCATAACTCCCCCCACCCCACCCCCGTTTTCTACGATATAATATCATTGCTGTTTGTGCGATCTGGGTTTTGCAACCGATTTCCATTGAACGTAATAATCATAGTCAATTATAGGTCTGACTTTAGACGTAATAGACGAGTTAAAAAACACAAAAAAGTGAGGTTAAAGGGGAAAAAACGTTACAATGATATATTAGAGGGAAGTAGAAAAAGTTTAAAAGTCGAGCAAGATTGGTGTGTCCGAAGAACAGGCAGACCCATGGTGATTGTAGTATTTCTATTTTTCATTCCTGATATGGCAGCTGCTCGACAACATCCTCTTCAATCCGGCCCTCTGGATTTACACGCCAGCACCCGTCCAGACGCACCTCTACTCTTACTTGGCGACCGACTTTCTCAAGGATACGCAAATCTACTCCAACGTCAGGCGGGTCTCCACCGTCTTACAGACCGTCCACACGCTCAAGTATTACTACTGGGTTGCGAACCCACGTAGTAAGAGCGGCATCACTCCCAAAGGGCTAGGTAGGTTGAATGGCATGTGACAGTCTTTTTTTTCTGTACAATTGATGTGTTAATTAAACTATTAGTTCTACTTGTGATACATTGTCATGCAAAACAGGTGAGCGTTCGATTTTTTTGGTTCGGCAATCTCTCGTTATAGCTAAACAGTCACTTCTATACTTTAGGCTGCGTTTATACGTATAACTGGTGATTTGACACTGGCAACTATTCACGGCTATTGCATTTGTATGTATTATAGACACGTAGCCTTAAAATATTTGTATATGTTAACTTCCCACGATTTATAAACTATTGACACTCTTAGGTAGCTAAAACAAAATACTTGGATACAAGGGTATACAATTTTCCGATGCCCCAGTTACTAACAGTATTAGTTTTGCTCACTACTGATGTTGATTATTGAATCGATGAGCAAGTGAAAGAGGAAATAAGTTACCAATATTTAACATTTATAACTTTTTTACTTGCTTTTCTCGAGCATCACTTAGTGGTTTTTCTATACCAAAAGAATGATTGTCCCGTGACTGAAGCCTTTTTATTCGTACTGTGATTGGACGAGACTCAAGAGAAGAGCGGGTGAATTTGAAAATGAATTTTAAAAAACATACTTTGAAAAGCCTATACTTAAAATAAATAAAATTTTGTAACGTAAGATAACTAAATAATTTATATGTTTGGATTTAAATAGATCACACGGATTGTTGAAAAAAATTACTTTCAATATCAATTTCGTTAAATCGAAGTAACAATTTAAATAAAAAATTAGTCTGCGTTGTTACAATTATCTGGAGTTGGATACTATTTGATTTGTTTGTACTCTTAAATTTAATAACTTTACTAAGCTAAAATCTTGAAGTATTTATTGTGGTATCCAAAGTTAAATAATAGTTAATACAATTAATAGTTTGAAGAAAAGATCCAAATAATAGATAGCACGAAAATAAATTTTTTTCCTTTTACATGATAGAAAATGTAGGAGAGTTATTTTTTTCTATTGTATATTAAAATTGGATGACGAAATAGAAAAATTTTCATCAATGTAAATCAAATCGAATTACAAAATAATTAAAACGCACGAAGCGTGTCTAACATAACTAGTTATGGTAAATTTACCTTTTTTTTACGGGTGTTTCGATCCTACTTTCAAATTTATACAAACTCAATTTTGCAGTTTTTCCCTCCTTTCCAAATTTTTCTTGCTGGTTAGATCTTATCAAACAAGTTGTCCAGCTATTGACATCCCTCAAAAAGGAGAATCATTTGAATACAAGATATCAACCGTGAAAAACCATTAGCTTAAAAACCAAACAATACATTTTCTTGGATTTTCACATGTTTTGGATAATGAGACATAGTACTGTATAGATGCGATATTCAATGACGTTTCACTGTATTGACAGATGGGCCAAGACCACCACAGAAAGACATCCTGACGATACGGTCGTACATCTTACTGTTCTTGAAGCAGATTATCATGGTTGGGAATGGCGTCAAGGACGACGAACTTCAAAGCATCTTAAACTACCTGACGACGATGCACGAGGTAAATTATAAAATGGTTAACGAAGTATTACAAAACTATCTGTGATGATTAACCGGTTGGTCTTCACTGCTCTGTAGGATGAAAACTTACACGATGTTCTGCAAATGCTGATATCCTTGATGTCGGAACACCCGTCGTCCATGGTGCCGGCTTTCGACGTCAAACAAGGTGTCAGGACGATATTCAAGCTTTTGGCAGCCGAAAGTCAACTGATCAGGCTGCAGGCACTGAAGTTACTTGGCTTCTTCCTTAGCCGTAGCACACACAAGTTAGTACTTTAGATGCAAAGCCATCACAATTTGTACTTGCATCCCCGTCCTGCTTTATAAATAACGATTCTTATTTCGTTGCAGAAGAAAGTACGATGTGATGAGTCCTCACAACTTGTACACGTTACTCGCCGAGAGATTACTTTTGAATGAGGAGACCCTTACTTTATCCACTTACAATGTTTTATACGAGGTTGGTAGGATTTTCACAACTTTTTCCTTTTTTTTCATAGGATATTTTATTAATGCAGAAAAACCTTGTTTCAGATAATGACCGAACACATTAGCCAACAAATTCTTTACACGAGACACCCGGAACCCGAATCCCATTACAGATTAGAGAACCCAAGTAAGCTCGTTTGAATTTTCATGGCTCTGTATTTTTACACCTCATTATACAAATTTAATACTTTTTAGTGATCCTGAAAGTCGTCGCGACGCTGATCCGACAGTCGAAACAGACGGAACAGCTACTCGACGTGAAGAAACTTTTTCTTTCGGACATGACTCTTCTCTGTAACCACAATCGTGAAAATCGCCGAACGGTCCTACAGATGTCTGTATGGCAGGAGTGGTTGATAGCTATGGCTTACATTCATCCAAAGAACACGGAAGAGCAGAAAATCTCGGAGATGGTGTACTCCCTCTTTCGCATGTTGCTGCATCATGCGATTAAACACGAGTACGGAGGCTGGAGAGTGTGGGTCGACACTCTCGCCATTGTACATTCTAAAGTACGTCTTACCTTCTATACCTTCGCAGAGTAATGTTTCATCCTGTGATAACAGAAAATGTCCTCCTTCAATTTAGGTATCCTACGAGGAGTTTAAGTTACAGTTTGCTCAAATGTACGAACACTATGAGAGGCAACGGTCGGATAACATCACCGATCCTGAAGTCAGACAGCAGAGGCCAATCAGTACAATATCCGGATGGGATCAGCAGCATTCGGGCAACAATGGCTACAACCGGTCTGACCAGTGGGTAAATGATCAGTCACGAGAATTGCAGCACATGGATGGGAACTACAAGGTAACTTTTAGTAATTGCAACAAAGTAAATGGATCTGATAATGGATTAGTTGTAAGAATACCCATGAAATTATTATTAATAGGAGTACGACGCGATCGAAGCCAATGATCGTCTAGACGAATCGTGCAGCTGCGATCTGAACTCGATAGACAATACAGAGAGCGAAGGTGGCAGCCCAGCGATAATTGCTTCGAGAAACGAGGCCACCAATGGTACTGACAGCCGGCCGCAGTCGTGCGAAGCCGTATCGCCAGTGTCCCGGCTTAGTGACAAGCCAGAACTGATGGTCCCGCCCGCTTCGCAGCACACGGAAACGTCGATGACCCTCGAGGAAGTGAACAGCGAGCTGTCGACGCACGAAACGAGCGAGGTCGTGTCAATAGAGAGCTCAAGTGAGTTTCTCAGTGACGCGCCGAAGCTCGAAGTCAGCTCGAGTCCCGACTCGATGGTACACGAAACCACGAAGAGGGACGAAGAAACAGAAGAGCCCGGAAACGGGGACAAAAGCAACGAGGATTCCCTGACGACTATCAGGGAGAGCGAGGAGTCGATGCAGTCTGCGCCGTCTACCGAACCACCAACGGAAGAAGAAACCAACAAGCCGGATATGGAGACGAGTGAAGATAACATGGATCTTGTCGAAGCTGACGGGACATCTTCACCCTCGTCACCGGCCAAGGAAATGACGAACGGATACTCCGATAAGTCGGAGGCCAGTGAAGCTGATGCAGCCGCAGTTGAAGTTTCTTCCAAGGGAAAACGTGCTGTTTTGGAAGAGAACGAAAAAACTGTTGTCGCGACGAACACCGTAGTCAATACTGATATGAAAACCGTACAACAAGCAAACGACTCGTCCGAGAAAACTGATAGCATAGAAGATGGAGTTGAGAGAAGAAATTCAATTAGTAAAGAAAAAAAGGAAGAAAACAGTTGCGAAGTTGCGGAAGAGTATGATGAAGATTCGAAAGAACACGTTGCTGATGAGAATCTCGACAAAGAGACCGTAAACGTTGAAAAAGAGTCCGAAGAGTTCCCAGAACCACCTCATGAACTGATAACAGACGCCATAGTCAATGAAAAGAAGCCAATTTATAAGGAAGAGGAAGGAGAAACGAGGATTTGTGATGTTTTGACAGAGCCCACTGAAAATATCGAAATAGTCGCACACGCAGTGGACCAAGAGGAAGTCGAAACTAAAAACGAAGTTGAAAAAATTGTACACACTACCGCTGTAGCAAGTTGTCCAATAGTAAATGGTGAATACACGAGTGAGGATAACGAATCGAAAGATGACATTGTGAATGGCAACGAGGGAGTTTTGGAGAAAGAAGAAGAAGAAGAATTCGATGAGAGCACGTCCAAGCGCAACGCAAAGGAGCCGTCCATAGTTTCTACTAACTTAAATGATAAGCAGGAGAAGGAAGAGGAAGAAAAAGTTATCTCAGTTTTACCCGAGTTAAGTGATATTCCATCCGTTGTAACTACAGATGACGACGCCGCTAATAACTCAACAATTTGCGCGAACCCTAACGACGTTTGCATGAACGGCGAGGAGGAGGCTGCACAGTCCAGCGACCCAACTGTAGATAGCGTGACGCAAGTGCCAAATGCCAAAGAGCAAATCCCTACGATATCGACAGTCTGCGAAGCCGCGGACGCTGCGGCAGCCTCTGCCGCTGCTGCTGCCAATGAAGCTAAAATCGTGAATGTCGATACGATGCCGCTAGACTACGAAGATATCGAGGACAGCAGCAGCGAAGCGCCCAGGCGCAGGTCTAGTCTGCCGACGAATGTGTCCGAGAGCGCGGTGGATGCCGATGGGAACGAGAGTGACAGTGCCTCGACCTCGGCGAGGAAACAGTCTTCGCCTCAGAAACGACCAAGGAGTGCCTCTACTTCGACACAAGTCGAATCTAATAATTTTGGTTAGCGCAAAAGATACACCTTTTTTTTTTTTTAATTGCTTATGAGTTTAGTGGTACTTGAAAATAATTTGCCGCTTAGAAGCAGTACAAATTTCGTTAGGATACCATGTGTCATCATTTTTGTATCTGTGTTGAACTTTGGGTTTGCATGCACTATGTCTCGCTGAGACTAATTTGAAGCATCTATTTTTATTATAATGCCAAAGCTTTCTCTACTTTTTTAAAAAAGGATTACGATGAGCAAAATTATTTTACACATCGTCCATCGTAAGATTAGGATCAAGATCATATCGTGTGCTGGTTCTAGCTTTAAAATTATTTCAATTAAATTTTTCTTAGTTTTCTGCATTGGCCAAAATTTACTTTAGTTTTGAAGTTCTCATAATGTTGGGGAGGTTTTCAAAAACAATTGCTATGATAAATAGTAGCAATCAATCACCAAATTAAATAGGCTTTAGAAAAGCTCAGCCCAAAATCAAGACGATTTGGTAAACTCACGTACAGTGGAGGCCGTTTACTTCATTGAGCGGGAAATTCAAACATTTAATTTCCATTGGCTGATTTGATCACATAACCTCTTTCATTGGTCAATTTTATACTTCCCGCTCAACGAATTAAACGGCCTCCACTGTACATAGTATAATTCCACTCATTGAATCGTTAACGGTATTATCCATGAAACTGTATTGGTATCATTTTGGCTAAGTTTAATATTTGCTGCAAAATTAGAGTATTTTACTGATGAAATTTATTAGAGTATAGTTCAAACATTATAATTATAATATTTGGTGTTGAAATTTGAAATAACTCTAACTTATATTTTAAATGATCATCAAAATAATTTATTTTATAACTTTATGAGTTATCTTAGAAGAATTTAAGTTTGAAACAATTGTAATTTCAATTTATTACCAGAATCTAAAAGCCGAACGAAACAAACGAATCCCTCCACAAGACCAATGTTTAGTCCAGGACCTTCAAGGCCACCTTTTAGAATACCAGAATTCAAATGGTCATACATTCATCAAAGACTATTGTCTGATGTATTATTTTCATTGGAAACAGACATTCAAGTTTGGCGAAGGTATACAACAAATCTTGTTATTTCGAGTAATTTATGTAGTTAATGTTGCATTATCTAATGGGCCATGACTCTTTTTAGCCATTCCACTAAATCAGTACTGGACTTTGTTAACAGTAGTGATAATGCGATATTTGTTGTTAATACTGTACACTTGATCTCGCAATTAGCCGATAATTTAATTATTGCTTGCGGTGGTCTTTTACCTCTGCTTGCCTCTGCCACATCGCCAAATGTAAGTATAACTTGATAAAAAATAATATCTATGGAACTAATAAACATTTTACTATTTTTTTTTTCTCTTAACTTGAAAGATTATCAATCTTTGAACTAAAAAATTTTACAGAGCGAAATGGACGTGATTGAACCTACTCAAGGAATGCCAATTGACGTGGCGGTTTCGTTTCTCCAAAGGCTTGTTAATATGGCAGATGTACTTATTTTTGCTAGCTCCTTGAACTTTGGAGAATTGGAAGCTGAGAAAAATATGTCTAGTGGTGGAATACTGCGACAATGCTTACGATTGGTTTGTAGCTACTTTGTAGTACAAGTGAGATTATTTGGTTATAGATAATAGCTTTTATTATGTATAGTAATGAGCAAACATTTTTTCGATTACTATAACTATTTTATGAATCAGTGGATAAAAATTCCAATTCAAAAGTTCCAACCAATCTGACTGTTCCAAGATAATATAGTTCCAATGTAGAAAAGTTTCATTTAAACACAAAATGTATCGCAAAAATAATTTGATGTAAATATACTTAAAATATAAATAATCTTTCTTTTAAACTGCCGGGAGACGAAAAATTAAACTAATATTAAAAACTAAACGCGGGGAACTAAGCTTTAAGAAATAAATTTGTAAAAATAAAAAATCTGTAGAAATGTCGAAAAAGCAAAATAAATTTAAATGTATTAAAAGTACATGACTTCTTCTGAAACTCATAAAATATTATTACAATATTAATAAAGTAACTCTAGGAATACAAAGTATTGGAACATCTCAAATTTTTAAAAATAAATTGTGTATCATTCAGTGTTTAAAAAAAAATGTACGTATTGGTAGTGTTTCTTTCTGGAACTTTTGTTTTGGAAGTTTTATCCTCCAATTATTGTATGTTTTTAACTACTTCAACGACGAAAACTCCTAAGAAACGGAGTTATTTAAATTGAATAATCATCCAAATTTGGTATTCTACATTGGTCAATTTTAATTGTAGCTCAAATAAGTTGGCCAAAATGAAACTAGTGATGATTTTTTAACACTTCAAGCTTTCAACAATGTTAATCTTATTTTTGCCATAGAAATTATTTTAGTAGTTGTTGGGTACTTTTGTAAATAATAAAAATTCTTAAGCGTACTGAAGAATCCAACGTTGTCACACTAAGTATTACACTATAGATTTTAAAAATGGCTTTTGCTTTAAACAATGTAGATAACAAATACTCTAAATAAATTTAGAGTATTGAATTTTCATTGTGCAATGAATATTGTGATTAATCCAAGCTTTATTAGACTACTCAATAATAATAGTACTAGTATCGATATAACATAGTTTAAAAACACACTTTATACTTTAAATGTCGACAAAAACTGCTTGTTTAGGTCTGTACATGTGCTGTTAGAAACTGCTTAGAGTGTAAAGAACGCGGCAGAACGTACAGCATGTTAGGTCGACAGATTGGTTCTAGTAATAAAGCACAGCACATACACTCTCTAATGCGTGCAGCCCAAACATCACCAAAGGTATGTAAATAAAGAAAAAAAAATGTTTAACAAGTAAAATTTGTCAAAGTCACTCATATTTAATTGACTTAATATCAATAAAATTGTTCATTGCTAAAATCATTGCGATTTTTTGAGCCTTCAATAAATTCGGAGAACTAAATAGCTGATTTCATTTGTAGTATTTTGCTTAAGAAATTAGAAAAAAATTACTCAATATTCACAAGAAGTAAGTACACACGTAAAATTTTTTTATTGTTAACAAAGTGGATTTAGAAAAACTCTAACATGTCGGAATAGTGCTACACATTATCTACTTTGGCTTTCATAGAACCGTAGATATCGATCATTTTTAAATTAATTATGTGAGAATATATTGATACCCATCATTTTTGTAAAAAGTTTATTTTAGCATTTTTTATGTATGCAGGTACCTCATTAGCATTTATTTGTTACTCGTTTTCCAGAATGTCGTAGATAATTTGGCAAATCAGCTTAGTTCAGTCAAAGATCCAGAAAAGCTTCTACAAGATATGGATATAAACAGGCTACGCGCTGTTATTTACAGAGATGTTGTAAGTTCACTTTTAATTAATAAATTGATAAATTGTATATCATAACAGAAACATGATTTAGTGTATGCTATAACTCATGCTTTCAAATATGAGGTACGAATCCTACAAGTATTGTCAGAGAAAAAAGTGTGACTGTAGGAAATAATCTAAGCTATGAAAGATTAAATGAAAAAAAAACTTTTCCTGATAAACGTACAGATTCAAAGTGAATTAATTTCTATGTATAAATTTTTATTTGCTGATCAAAAAAGTAAAAGAAATTTTTTTTCGGTCGATCTCTATGTTATTATAATATAAAAAGGCTGTAATATTTGAGTTCTTATTACATAGACATAACTCAGAGGAATGTATTATTTTCTTTTATAAGTTAAATACACAAGAGCTAGTTTAAAAAAAGTTGTCTTTCATTCAAAATTATTTTTTCATCTTATAGTATGAAGTATCATAAATCGGTTCTTTTATTTAATGGTGTTGGGCTATCAAATAGGTTCGAATTATATTATTTTACTTATTTTAACTCCCTGCTCTTCATAGATTATCCATCTTTTTTTTTAAGTAGTTAACCAGCTCATTTGAACTTAATCAAACGTTAATTGCTTGAGTAAGTATGGAAAATCGATAACAAACATACGCATAACTGAGAGTACGCCCAAATGTTGTGAGAATTTATTTATCGTGTGATAAATTGATTTCCAGATAGTCATACTCTTTGCTCTCCTAAAACTATATAAGATACGATAATGAAGCAGTGATGTTTAATGATAAAAGTAAAAATTTATAGAATTAAATAATTAATAACTCCATTTAAATCTTTCAGGAGGAAACCAAACAGGCACAGTTTCTGTCTCTGGCTATAGTTTACTTCATCTCTGTACTAATGGTATCAAAGTACCGAGACATCCTCGAGCCTCCAGTTTCGCAACGGCCGCCCAGTCCCGTCCCAATTCAGACGAATGGGTCCAGTTTGAGGCCCGGTAGTCCGTCAGGTCAGTTGATCTTTTCTTTCTATGTTATTTATTATTCTGACTCTTTGCTGTAAGAATACCTTATTTAACAATTATGAAAGGATGAAAACGAATATATATGGTTTTAAATACATATATAAATACCGAAAATTAAATGGTTTCATCAAACCGAAAAAAACCTGTTTTTTTGCGTGAAAAAAAATATTACCGTAGGCTACTTAACATCCGTCCCAACACTTAAATCAATGAGATTTTTACTTGAACACGCATATAAATTTTCATTTTAAATGTAATACAATAGCGTTACAGTCTAGGTGACAACATCATACATAATTCATTAACTTTTTCTTAACACAAATACGTCGAAACACCTGACATACACACTCATACCTAATAGTGAAATTGGTGTATCACTTACAACATGCCGCGTAAAAAGTAGAACACTATTGAAGTAAAATACAAAAGTTTTTAATTTTCTCAAAACTCTTACATGTCAGATATATCTTCTACGTTCTTCTATTCTTGTCTATCTCATGCAAACTGGTTGCTCAAAAGATGTCTACTGCCATTGCTCTGGCGAAATAATTAAAAGCACGATACAATTTCTTACTTAATTAGCATAGTACTTCTTACGCATAACTTGCTAAAAATTCGTTAAATGTTTTTTATAACATTGTTGCATTATGTAATACAGAATGAAAACTCATTTTAAGTATTACCTCAGAAAGAAGACATGATTTTCTTTGACAATATTTTATTAAAGTAATGTAACGGACTTGGATCCTTGAATGACTCACTAAAAAGCATGTGAATTTGAGCTGCTTTAGAAGGCATAAAAAGTTTCTACTAAATTTCATGACACGAATCTCAATATGATAAAAACGTAGAAATATATATAATTCCAACAGTCAGAATTTATGATGAGACACATACTATAGTATGTTTAACCAACATTTTTTATGAATCTTTTATCCATTTGTTGTAATCTTAGATTGTAGCCGAACACACTTTTTCACATACGTGGCAAAATACATTTCAAGCACGTATCTCCACTTTTGTGTAACAAAACAAGCACATTTTCGTCCGGGGAATTTAGCTTCAAAAATAACGATTTTTCGAGAAGTATTCAGACAATCCAAAAATTACTTTATCCCTTACAGAATTTTTCTAGACGTCCGCAAAAAATAATCTTGACAACTAAAAGTGGCAGCTTTCATTATTATTTAACTTTTTGTTAAACAAATAAATCCATTTGGCAACTTAGTTATTCACTTACATCTGCACATCTATAAGTCGTAGAAAAAGTTTTCATCCACCTTTGTTTTTTTATGATCTCACCTACCAGGTAGACATTCGTAGAAACTAAAATTTATACTGTTAACATTTTTTAAAAAGTTTTTTTATCGTTGTACTTTAAATTACTCTAGAAACAAATGAATCATCTGTGTTTCAATGATGCTACAAAAACAGTATTTTTTATTGATTGGTTTATTAAATTGATTAAAATAATAGTAAAATCGTCAAATAACACGAAAAACTATAACTTTGCAGATTAGCTTCGAAGAGTATATTTAATTTGACGTATATTTACCTACATAAATAGCTCTCGTAAATGGTGACGCATTGGAAATGTGAAGTAAATCTCGTAAGATGCCTTGTGCTTACCCTGGTTGAATGCTCATCAGGTACGACCCTTATTTTATTACAGAAGGCGTATGGTACGAAAATTGAGTAACTGAAGTAAGAAAAAGGCCCCGAAAAATGGAAAGAATGGCCGAAACAGGTTCATAGCGTCTAGAAGAAAAATGAAGAATCGTAAAAAAAGTGTATAATGAAAAAAATTCATAACCAAAAGACAAATGAAATAATCTACTTTGGACTCATATCGATTGGGCCATTTTTCGCCAAATCGAAAAAAACTGTCATTTTTGACCATTATTTCGAAAACTTATAATTTTTTTTAAAATTAATATAAAGAGTTGAAACTTGGACAAAGTAGATATTACCTTTTCGAAAAATGGTTCTAAAAAAGTTGTTTGTCAACATTGGGTCATTATTCAAACGCTCTTTAGGTTCAAATTACAACTCTTAATATTCATCAGAACGAATGTTATTAATTCTTAAAAGAATGGTAAAGAATAACGGTTTTTTCTGATTTGCAAAAAAATAGCCTAGCTGATTTGACTCTAACGTGACTGATTTTGTTTGTCTTTTAATTGCGCATTTCTTTTTATCAAACGCTTTTTTTTGTACGATTCTTCGTTTTTTTTCTAAACGTGACAAAACTTCTCTTGGTCATTTTACTATTTTTTTAAGCTTTCACTCTAATTTTCAGCTGCTTAATCTAAGTACCATTGATTTCCATTCCCAACTACTACAGTTAAAAACTTTTTCTAAATCGATAGAAATATTCTGAAAGATAAACAGTTCCTATTATAATTCTGCCACACTAAAATATAGATATAGTTGAATAGCTAGGTTGCAAAAAAAATTTCTTTTTCAATAACTAATAACAATGGAAGCTGCTCTTTACAGTGATCATTAATATTAAATTTTGTAACTGGAAAAAATTCTGTAGTGAATAGACCATTAGGTAGTCTGAAAACTCTCCAAAAATTTTTTGAAAGTCTCCAGACTGTAATGATTGATACACTTAGTAGTGAGTACGCATGGTTGCACTTTATTTTTATTCACATCTTTCCTGTCTGACAGTGAGAGTTTTGATGTTTTTCAAATGTGTTTGCACACTACGTATTTTATTTTTAACCGTCCTATCAAGTCTTTGTGATACCATCTCAAAGGCATTACGTATAGTGTTTAAAGTATGTTCACTATGAAAATGAGATGGTTTCACAAGCTTTTCATTGCATATCTCATTCGAACCTTTAACATCACAATTTAACAATTAATATACATTTTACTGAGCTCTATGAAAAGTAAGTCTTTCATTCTTGATCATACTCATAAGCATCGTTTAACGTACACACCTAAATTTGAGGGAAGAATTTTTATTAGGTTTTATACGAATAATTTGTCTATTCAAATCAACTGTATGCTTCTTATTATTCTATTAATATTAATTGTAAATTAAAATTATTTGTCATAGTATACTTGCGAAAAAATTTTGTAACTGAACCAAGTTTATCATGTGATTTAGGAAAGTCCTTTTTTTATAAGTAAACTCTATTTAAGTTTAAAAAGTTAAATCCTGTTTTTGTAGTCAATTTCAATATCATCAACTTCAAAACTATCTATATAAAAATCAGTAACTAAAGTATAGTGTATTCAATGCAGTTTTCATAATACACTCATCACTCTGGTCTATTTCAACAAGAATTTCAAAATAAAAATTTCAACACGTACGCAAAAGGTTTAGTAAATCAAGGTAAATCATTTGTTTCAATATTGTTTTCAAAAAAGACAGTATTTAAGATGCAAACAAAATTCTTTAAGATATTTCTTATGCAGAAATAAGTAAAAATATGTAGCAAAAGACTGCGTGTAAAAATGAACAAATTGTTTTTTTAAAACCACAGCATTTTTTTGCCCAAAACGAGATACTACTACTATACTTATACATTAACTGTTTATCAGTAAAATGATAAAGTGCTATAGTAAAAAAAGCTGTAGTAAAAATTTTATTATTAGATAATTTATTTTTTGAAATTCCGTCCATTTATAAGACACTTAAAAACCGATCAGGAGTGACAAATTGAAAATTTTGACGATTTTTATTTTAACTTAGATATTTTCTTATGGTTACATAAATATAACCACTGCGAGTAAGTGCAGATTGACATGGACGACTGTTGAAAAGTAACTGAACTAATCTAGCAGTATAATGTTGTGGTTGTAACTAGATATTTTTTAAATTACATGAAGGATGGCCAAAACTTTTTTGAAAATTGTATTGTAAGTACCGCCAGTAGAAAAGAAATACAGAAAATTTTACCGGAAGAGTACCGTAAGATACATGGTATTAAAGCAGTCAGTGTAAATGATTGTAATTGTATGCAAAAATAAGTGATTTTTCCATTCGTACGTATGTTTATCTTTAACAATTAGTGAAATTTATAAAGGAGTAATTAAATGGTTCTTTGAGTTTGTACGCAACGATGCACATGTTCATACGAACCACATGATGGTTCTGTCGATAGCGTATCTGCCTACAGATCTTGATGGCCGGGGTTGAAATCCCTTTCTGGACCACAATTTCATTAATAAATGAGGTTTTTTTCTGAATGGGATTTGAGCTTCAATACACCTACCGTTTTTACGTACCGTTTCTTACCTACTGTTAATTAAACAACGTATGGATAAATACACTTTATATTTCAAAATAGCCATGTTTGAGCCCCTAGGGGGCTATGATGAATTAAAAAAAAAAAAAAAAAAAAAAAAAAAAAATGTTCATACATGGGTATTGTACCTGTTAGGAAGATATATATGTGTGTACGTTATGTTTTCATAAATCGGCCGTCATCAGCTACCATCATATTGTATCGTGCACTACCTCGTATATCATCTTTTCGTTTATAATGCTAGTGTTGGGCGTAATCATGAGTAAAAAAAATTTATGGAAAGGCTACTATTAATAAGAAAAAATTTGAAGTACTTTAGAAACAAAGTGGTAACGAGAGTATATACATTTTATGTTAGTATGTAATCTTTATAGACAGCTGCAGTGGATATCTTGTCTGTTTTCGGGACTTCCCCTTTAGCACACGTGGCTCCCTCTGAGCATAAAAATAGTTCTACTTTCTGCTTCTGCCAGCATACCCAGCATACCAAAATATTTTTGCAAGCATACATAGATATCAAAAATTATTTAATGCATAAGTTGGACAACTTTTTTCTTATTTCCAAAGTTAAAACAAAGATAACAAAGATCTTGGTATAGTAAAAACTTGTAAAGGAATATCTATATACAATTTAAACCTTTGTTTTCACACTCATACGAGGCTTTCTCGAGAAACTGTTCGGTCCATTATATCGTATATTTTTGCATACAAGCAATATAGATATAGCAAACAAGTATTTTTAAATATTTAATTGTTTTTTTCAGCCTGATAATATATTTCACCTCTATAAGAAAGTTTCGATCGCTGCTTCACAGTAAAAAGTAAAGTGAAGTATAGATAAATTTTGCAGTTTTTGCATTAACTACAATAACAAATTACGTATCGCTTCAGTATACATTTCTGCAGTATCAACAATGTCACAGGACTAGGCATAGCTGTTTTCACGGTAAAATTTCCTGTGATTAATTTTTTGTGGGTACTTACCGTACAGTCTTAATTAACCTTAGTACAAGCACACATATTATATTGCTGCGATGTATGCATTATCCGACATAAAAGACTTTTGTACTGATCTGGTGGATGAAACGACACTCAAATAAATCATACCACTTATTGTGTTGAAACTTTTTGAGGCACTGTAAATTATCGTACTTTTCTTTGGTAATTGTTCAAGTGAATCTGCAACATTATTCTAGCAGTTATAGTTATTTGCCAAGTTTTCTACAACATGTGCTGTATAACACAAATGTGCAGTACTGCTACTAGACCGTGCAACAGTTTGAAAGAGCGCCACCATTGGCGACAGTCAGTCACTGGACCGGAGATAACGCATGGAAAGAAGTGACAATTTCTCATTAACAATTTAATCTTACAAATTTATCGAGTAAGAAGACGTTTATACAAGTAACAATAAATTTTTCATTGTGTGTGATAACCTTATCCATTTTTCTAAAAATAAACATCACAAAAAATATATAACCTCAAAGCGTATGAAAAAAAACAATAAATTAGTTAATGGAAAATTCATTATTACTTGTATAAACGTCTTCTAACTTGATAAATTTCTAAGATTAAGTTGATAAAGAGAAATTGTCACTGACTTCCGAGCATTATTTCCGGTCCAGTGACTCCGACTATCGCCTGTGGTATCGCTCTTTCAAACTGTTGCACGGTCCGAATAATACGAAATGTTGAATACATCGAAGTTTTTACCGTACTTTAAGTTTCAATAATAGTAATTAACATCTTTTATTGCTTTAAATCGACACTTAAAAATGATAAACTCTAACTATTAGAAAACAAAAACTTCTTTGACCACGGAAGTATGACATTAAATGCTGTATATTCGTTAATACGTTCTTTTTTACTTGTTCATTCCATAGTAGAATCTTGCAAAGTACGAAAGATTTGGATTTTATCGAAACGGCCTGGCATAATCAGTAGTCGATTATTATGCTGAGTATATCTCGGTTAAAAATATGTTGTTATTTTAAAGCTAATATTGACTTGCTTTTAAATATTTGAAAAAAAAAAAGATAATTCAATTCCTATTTTATTAGATATAAATTCCAAAAAATAAACAATTTTAAAAACATTTTTGGTAGTTTCATCGTCTGTAAAAAAATATTATTCACAAATAAACAAGATACTCGTGTACAATCTGTATATCTGTAAAAAGTATAGCTGTCATAATACATACTTTGGAAACATTAATATAAACTGTTTTTACTACTATCACTTAATCGTAATAATCAAGAACTGATTTCTGTTGATTCACTCACTTTACAAGAACATTAATATGTTTGTGTAAGCTCAGGTCTTAGAACATAAATTAGTCTAAAGAGAGCATTTAATGAGAAAAAAGTGCAATGAGGCAAGAGGCATATAGCATATGTTTTCTCTTTCTAGCTTTTCGTTGATTGACTAGAGCGTAAGTAACTATAGAGACTAATGCTATATGATCATGATAGTTGAGCTTACTATCCAAGATTACTTCTATTCACTGTGTGCAAGTGTATTTGCGCCATCTCATGGTGAAACGGTGCGTAATTTCAGGACTTTAGAAGATCCAATACATTATAAATAGCAAATATCACAAGTTTACAGATTAATCACGACAGCAAACATAAAAGAACTATAATTTCAATAATTTTGAATATCCTAGTTGTCTGTTATGTACAATGTTAAAGCAAAAAGTTACACTGACGTCTGAATTATTAAAACAAAAACACCACTAAAGCCAGTAACATAACCTTAAATTGTAGTATCGAGGCAGAACAGACTCATATCGACTGTAAAGTTACGCGGGTATGACTTAAGTGACAGTAAGTGACATCTCCACTAGCTTTATTTTATAATTTACCATTCGTATAATTGAGGGTTATATTCAATATCTTTCCAATAAAAAAGCTGTGAACCATGAGTTTATTATGATAATATAGTAGTTTTCGTCGGATAAGTGCCATCGTCTCTGGGGCTATTTTGCGGCCCAAGGGACCTGCGAAGCAGGGCCCGAGGGACGTAAGATAGTCACGGAGCGATGGCGCTTATGTGGCGAATGCTATTTTTCCTACCAAGGGCACACCAGCCTCTCAAAAACGCCCGAGGTAGGAAAATTATAGTTTCTGCCCTCGGGTGGTTTTGGGAGGCTGGTAATTCCTCGGGCGAAAAAGCAGTTTTCCGGAACTCGTTCGAAAAGTCTCCTTTACGAACCTCGTTACGTCCCTTGCCTTCGGCTCGGGCCGCAAACCTCTCGGTTCGCAAACAGAGACTTTTCAAACTCGTAGGAAAACTACTATTTCGCAATAGTGTGCGGAAAATAGGCGTTTTCCGCACTGACGTTAGTGTGGAAAATCGATTTTCCCACATAGTAAGCGAAAAAGGTGTGCGACAAAAACCTTTTCCACACACTATGTGGAAAAATCGACTCTCCACACTAACATCAGTGCGGAAAACCCCTATTTACCGCACACTTATTGCGAAATAGTAGTTTTCTTACGAGTTTGAAAAGTCTTTGTTTGCGAACCGAGAGGTTTGTGGCCCGAGCCGAAGGCGAGGTCCGTAACGAGGCTCGTAAAGTAGACTTTTCGAACGAGTATCGGAAAACTGCTTTTTTTCTCGAGGAAGTACCAGCCTCCCAAAACCACCCGAGGGCGGAAAAAACTTGTACGCAACTCGTGTGGGACGATTTCCCGCACTCGTGTGATAGACTCATGCGGGAAATCGTCTTTTCTACACTTGTTACGTAAATGACTATTACCTTCGGTGATTCAAAATGTTAGGAAACTCAATAACACGCAATCAATAACGTTGTGAGTCCTCAAGAGTCCTGAAATTTTGCACATGTCTCTCACCATGGGCTCTTATACCGCCTTTTTTTACCCCCTTCAAGGGCATGCACACAGTGACTGAGCCAGCTATATAACCGAAACTGTTCTCATTTTACCCCCAAAATCCACGTTAAATATTATTGAACAAAAATAGTTCGTGTGGTCGTTACTGGCCGATCGATCTCCACACTCCATATAAGACCCCATGTTAAAGTGACTAGAGGTGCCAGCCCTCTCCTCCAACCTCATGCACCCAGCAGGTAATCTTAACCGACTGAGATGTCTTAACTTCTGTACCATCTATTAGGAGAAATAAATCCTGGTACATTTAACAAATATCATCAAGTGACATTTGTTAGAGTTAATTTGAAGTCTTTTTCGTCTAATAGTTTCGATAATTCAATTGTATGGTTCCACATTCTAATTCCACCGTTTGATGGATTGTTTGGTTAAGTCACCAAAGCAATATAATCTGTATAGAAAAGCTCTAAAATCACCACCTGTCTTCTCTGAATGTGTGTATATACACGGTTTTCTGCAAGCACCTTTTAATATCCAGATTGACATAAGCGCACGTCAGCATATGCCTTTTTTTACCTTTTCTAATGACGACCAATCGTTCTCAAAGTCTCCAGTGGGGGCGCCATTTTGGAATTGCGCTTAAAGCGAATAGTCTTCAAACATATCTTGCGAGCTAGTATAAGTTAATAGAAAAAGGATACGGAGACAATTCTATCTTTAGTTGTCTGATCATCATTTTCCTTAGACGAGCTCTTTTTGCTGGAACTCAACGAGCTATCCTCTAGCGGGTCATCTTGCTCAGTTAGTGCTTGATTCTCTCAGCCTTTTTCTCAATTCCTTGATCTTGTCTTTGTCAAACTTTTTTTTCCAGCCATATTACAGGATACAAAAGAGGACGGAACACAAATGAAATGGGATCCAATTCTACACCTTTGTTGTCATTAACGCTCAAGACATGGAAATGAGGAGTAAAGCGAGTTAGCAGAAAATGTCAGTGAGAGCTCTGGTACTTCCACTTTATTTTTCAATTATCATAGATACATATATTATACTCTCTAAACTTGTGGCTAACGAACTAAAAAAAGGAAGGACTACATCGTGTTCATCATGACATCGAGAACGAGGTGACTGAAGTATAACTACCATCCTTTCGAATACTGAACTTTTCAATATTGATTTGCATTAAAGTCACCTACTATTATATATTGTGGTCAACGAACTTTAAAAACTTAATTTAAAAACTTTAACTATTCTCTAATAATTTTTTTATTAGATCACTAATACTCACTAACCTCCCCCCCCCTCCACTATGCCGCAAGGCCTTAGTTCCACCCCAGAACCGCATTAGCATTACTTCAGATGGAGAAACTAGAAAAATCATCGCATCTCAGAGCATGAGCGAGCAAGCTTGCCATCAGTTGTTAGAGATGCCAATCCTCTCGAGTCCTGAAAAGGACTCAGAGTCCCTTTGGGGCACCCTTTTCTAGTTCTGCTATGTAGGCTGCAGTCTTTGCAAGTGCCACTATGTGCCTGATGCTTTTCTTAGCTGATTAGTAACTGTACTCAGAGCAACGTGGGGCTACATTAGCCTACACTACTCTGAGAAGTCTTGCCTATTTACTTTCGTCCTGCTTGGCCTTTTTTCTTGGCCTCATCGTTCTTCTAAACGTTGGTCAGCTTCCGCTTCGTGATTTAAGTCATCTGTCTCGGAGAGAAAATACCGTGCTGGAGTCTAACAGTTTTTTCTGATAGTTGCAGCTAATACACTGATGTCAGCCTCCTATTAACACGGCAGGAAATAAATCAAACTTTGATCCTACCTACGTGCTCTACATACTTTGCAACGTTTTCGTCGAGTGTTACTAGCGCCATTCTTTGTCCTCGAGCTTCCGCTCTTAGGAGTTAGATATTCAAATCTTTATTATGGTTTCCGATGATCTTTCTATAGGATTCTTTAATTTCTCCTTTTTTTACTGCACAGATCTTGGACCTCGAGAGTTGTTGTCCGTACAGTAGCTACCGCCTTTCCTCAGCCAGCTAAGGTAAAGTACCCTGTATTCGGACAAAAGTGTTGTTCGGACCTATATCCGGACAGCAGCGATAATTACATAATTTTTTTAACAATTTCTGAATAAAAAAATTTATTTGTAATCTACAGTATCGAATTGATTTAGGATAGTTACAACATACGTCAAATTAATTTGATAATTCATTAAAAGAAATGTTTTTTCTTGCAAATCGAGGTTTTTTGTGTTTGGCTGCTGTCCGGAAATTAGACACTACGGTTCAAACTGTACCCCATATTCGGACACACATAATCCAGCAATTCACTTGCTTACAAGTGCAAAGAAATGGTTATACTATGTAGTAAAATACAATAATAATTTGTTTTTTGCATTTGTTTAACAAATTAAAGCCATTAAAGTAAAATATAACTGTATATAAAGATCTGCCATAACCTCATTTTCTCAATATTCACGACTGTCCGGATTATGGTCCCTACGTCGTAACGGGACCTATATTCGGACTATTTAGAAATGCATTGTCCGAATATAGGGGTTTTGAGACTGAATCTTTATAATTATTTTAAACAATGATCACACGGTCACAAAGAACTTTTTTTTTTTTTAAGTGACAGAAAAATGACTTTATTATCTATATGTCAACCGTCTTTTTCGCAAAAACAGCTAATTTCTTTGTGAATTTAGAAATAGTGGATTACCTAAAATTATGTGTCCGAATAGAGGGTACTTTACCTCACTGACTTTTCAACATATTCTGCAAATTTTGCAACTCGAGAATAGTTTTTCTCATGTATTATCATCAATCTATCCATTAAATTGATAAAATAAATTGTTTTATTTTGTTTACTGATAGCTGTTTCCTTTAACTGTCGAAAAATTATGTAAATGATGTGAACAAAAAAATTATTTTGTTCACGGTGTCTATGGGTCTATGTTAAATTATTATATATGTATAAGACAACTTAAGATGCCAAGGTAGGTCCAAGGTCCAAACTCTTCCCCCGTAACATCATGCCACCAAACCCAAATTTGCTATACTAAGCCAACATGAGTTACATAGGGTGCCAATGTAGGATCTAGCTACTGCCTAGTTTCCACTTGTGATCGGGTAATTGCGTAAGTCCTCACGTTTGAATAACAAGGCTCTATTTTTGCACACGTTGATTAAATTATGTGGTCATTTGAATAAGGGCCAAGGAGATAACGTTATGTACTGTCACCTAGCTTTCACTTATTTAAATTACCACGTAATCTAACAAATGATTGCGTTTCTGAACAGAGTCTGAAAATGCAGGTTATTCGAGTTTTATTTCCGGCCACCTCAAGGCGCTAGTAGTGACTTAAAATTACAGAGGGTCAAGGGACAGTGTAGGAGATGCGGAAGCTTCTCCTGATTGGTTCTGTCATATTCAGGACTAACACGCACACAATCCTATTCAGCCAATCACTGGCTCAGAATCTCATATCTCTGAGCTTCATATATAAGTTGGAGTGACATACATCAATATATGTGAACAATATACATAGATATACAGTTTCTGTGTAGAGTATTGAACATGGCGGCCTATCTGCCACACTTTCCCTTGACCCTCTGTACTTAAAGTGCTGAAATAAAGCCTTGGTAGCTAGAGAAAGCCAATTATACTATACCTCTAATTCTTTTGCCACGTTACACATTTTTTTTCATGAAATGCTGCTCTAATAAATATATACTCTAACGCTCAGGTACATTTGTATACTATGAATTAGGTACGTGATGCTCTCCCAGATTTTTCATTGTTGCCAAACGATTTTGACAGCATTCGGAATGTACAAAAATATGCCAACTAATCATTATTATTGTTATGATTATCATTACTATCATTACTGTTGTCATTATTGTAAATAAAAAAATAATATATATGGGGAAAACAACACTTAAAAAACCATATAACGTCAGTAACGTAGGCAAACTAGGAAAATCGTAAGCCAAAACGAAAAGTAAGGAGACAGCTGATGGACGAATGAGGCTAATACACCTTACTCAATCAGGTTAAATGCTTGAAATGCGTCTCCCCATCCAAAAGAAGCATATAACTACGTACAGTAAGGAAATAGAGAAAAACAAGTTTGTGGTATGATGTCCACAGCAGAGGGTAATGGAATCAACGGGGGAGGAAGAGGAAGTGGGGGTGGGCGGCCTCTGTTTCCGCAATGGTCGCACCACGTGTACCCTCAGTTCTTACCGGGAACTCATCCCGCCGCAAATGTTAACTCGAACAACCAGCACCACGTGAGCCAGCATCACCACCACCACCAACAACAACAAATTGAGCACCACCACCATCACCACTACCACCACCAATCTTCTGCCGCTGCCGAGCAAGCCCTCCGCCGGCGACGGCTCCAGCAGCCGATCGGCAACCCCCCGCCGTCGAGCAATTCTGCCGTCACTGCTGCTGGCTATTATATACCCAATCATTATAGTAATCACCACAACTATCACCCAAACAATTACAATTATCATCGCCATCATCATTATCACCATCACAATAACAACAACCTTCATCATCATGCGATACCGAAGCATATAGATCAGCCCCGCAATATCTATCATAGAAACTCCAGTTACGCTTTCCAAGGTAAATCGAGTGATCGTCTGTCTCTTTCTTTTGTTCTTTCTCTATCTTTTTCTCTCTCTTTGTCTTTGTCCGTTGATGCTCCTTAAATAGTATTCTTTTTTTGCTATTATTATTGTTAAGCTCGATGTGTCACGGAATGTGCTCGACTTGCTTGCCGTTTGTCCCCCATCGTTTTCTGTGCTTTATATGTTTTATGCTCGTGTGTTTATGTGATACTGTCTTTTTATCATCAATATGCTTGATAAGCCTATAGAAAACAATGGTTTTTTTAGAACTTGACTGTACTTGAGAAACATTGTATGAAAGTATATGTTTGTAAATCGCTAATAAAGCTAATTGCTAATCTTTCGATAGTTTTACTTATTTGTTTATTTTTTTTTATACGTCATAAGCAAATTAGTGTTAAAGTAATCCAGTATAACGATTTGATTACATTACTCATATAGGGAGGAAATATGAAGAAAGTCTCAGATCACAAGCACTGGACACCTTAGGCGAAGCCGGGGGTGATAAGAATGTGATCTGAGGCGTTATTTGTTACTTCCCGTGGGTTAAGGACAATTTTTCATCAATCCTGCGCCGAGAGACCGAAGCTTCTTTCCTGAAAGTGGAAGAAAAGTTCCTTTTTTCCGGCGAAGTATGGTGAAAAACCATAAATGATACTCGACCACAACGTCCAACAACCACGCCCTAATGATATAACGATGTACAAAGAAAAAACTTGTTACTCTGGGTCCAAAGTACTTTCCCGCCATACACTGACAATCGTGTTCATTGTTATGACACAATATAATATAATTTTTATTGGTACTAGAGAAAAATTTTCTAAATATGATATCGAATGACTTTGACGGATGCTCTAACACGAATTGATGTCAAATCCCGTTAGCTCCATTAATAAACATTCAACAAGCTAGATGTTTTGATAATTCAAAAACAAGTTCATACTGCGTTCATCATACTGCGCCAAAAGTAGGAACTTTCGTCCCACGTCGCGGAACAAAAATCCTTTCTCTCGGTGCAGAATTGATGAAATGGTGTATTACTCACCTAGGGAGGAAAAATAAAGAACGTCTCAGATCGCATGATTATCGCCCTCGGCTCAATTGCCTGCAATCTGAGACATTCTTTATTTTTCCTCCCTAGGTGAGTAATATATATACACCAATGGTATACTATTGTTAACGCGCTTTTAGAAGACTAAAATAGATTTTACTATTAGTGAGGGTAACAACCCCAACTCCTTCTGATCCTTTGGTGCAATTGGACATAAAATTTAGCTGTTAGCGGACGTAACATGTATTTATTTATGTGATGAGCGCAATCAATATTCTTCCCTTTTGGGAAAAAACGTTAAAAAGTCGGGTGTAACCGTATACCACTCTTTAGGCGCTGAAGTTGTACTTTGCACCCATCGTACGAAAACTACTATTTCCGATATTTTCTATCAAGGGCCGTCATCAAATTTGTAATTTTTTTCACTTTGTATCATGACGTACGCTAAACATAATACAAAACTTGTAAGGACAACAATTGTCATTACTTAAAAATTTTCATTACAGATACAACGAATTCATAAAAACTGAAGTTTTAAGGTATTATGTTAAGTATATAAAAATAGTTCGATGATACCAACTGTTATTAATCATACGTTTAATGATGAATTGTTTGTTATTTTTATTACTTTATAGATAAAAACGTGTTTCCATAAATTTTTATAGATTTTTATCACACTTTTACATTGGGAACGTATGAATGCCATGAAGCTTATTTTTATTATTAAATAATGTTTTGATAAATTCCAATTTTGCAATTCAAAAATTGTTACTGATAATTGACTTGTTTAAAAAAAATACAGTTATTTATGTTTGAATAATTATGCAAGTAAAAGTTAAAAGGCTATAGTTTTCTTAGTCACTGGTAATTGTTCAATATATTATAACGTATACGTATATTATGCATGGCTGTAAAACCCTCATTTTAGTATATGCACTACTGAATTGTTCCACATCAGCACTCATAGTTACTTCTTATATTGTTTGCGACATTAAAACATATGATTCGATTTTTGCCAATAATGAACATTTAATACTACTAGTTAACTATTGTTAGTTGAACATGTTCATATAACATACTATATTTTTTGCGAATCACTGTTGTTGCATGATAGGCAGCAAACGTATGACCATCAATAGTTCCCCATATTCTTAAATAACGATTTAGAAAAATTAACACAACACACATGCACTGTACAAAAATATAAAATGTTACTACACACATTTTATTTTTACTACAAAGTTAAAATCGTGTAAGAATTGATAATTGTATGAAAAAATCTATACCGATTCTAAAGAATATCACCAATTGTTAGATTGATAAATATGAATAGGGGGAAATATTTTAAATGCTAGAAAAGTTGCTGGTTACCATGATGTTCAGAAAAAGCATGATTATTCTATTTATAATAAGAAAATACAGGAATGTACTCACGCAGCTTCATTCAATATATTTTTACATAATATGTATATTTCAGAAAGTGGAGGAGTTATAAGCCAGTCTGAGTCGCAAGACGATGGAGAATATGAAGTTATAATTGTTGATGAAAACAATTCATCCATTTTAGCTGATCACGATATCCAATCTTCTGGCCCACCGTCTACAAGGGTAAGAAGTAACTTTTTTAAGTACAATACTTTCATTTTAGCATATTACTTTTATATCAGAATAATATATTTGCTTTATATGTCTTTGACCAAAGTTGTCTGTTAAGCATTCGATGTGAAAATTGAATATTTACAAGAATCTGATGCATATACATAATAAACATGAATAAACTTGGATTAAGTTCTCAACAAGATGTACGATAATTATCAGTTGTGGAAAAATAGAAACTTGACATTAATTTTGCATGTTTAAATACTATTAACTAAATAAAATAGTGATGGGTATTGTATTGTTTAAATGATATTTCTTAGCTAGGGTGCAAGGTGTATTGAAATTGTTAGACTGAATTATAATTTCCTGATCGCTGCTAAAATAAAATAAAAAATTTATTTCCAAGCAGAGGTGTTATTCTGATCAGAAATTATAGTTTCTTTATTTTTGCTTATGTTTATTGCTTGAATAAGTTTGCATGTCAATATAAAGGAGATTTTGCAATTAAAACACGTATCTTTTGGTGACTTAACATTTTTTGTCGATATTAAATTTATCAATTAAGGAAAAGTTAGTGTTACGCTTGTACGATTAAAAAGCTTACGTGTTATATTTTAATCTTCTTTAAGATAGTATTTTTTGCAAAACTAATATAATAACCACTCATCCTACTAATCCTAATAATGTCATAACAACATAAAAAAGAGTTTGATTAGTAACAATGTTTTTTCTTTTTTCTTTATAAATGACCGTACTACTTGGTATTAGAAATCTTATTTGGATGCTTTGTAGCTTTCTTCTTCTTGTATCTTTAATACAAGAAGATTTTTTCAATTATAGATACCGTTTAGTTTCCTAAAATTAGAAACTTTACAAAAGTTTACACTTTTAAATACCATACACAATTCTATGTTGAGTCAAACTGTTTTTAAAAGAATGATTTAAAACAGTTATTTGAGTGTTATTAATGGTGGTATACTTTAAAAATAATTTTCAACTTAATCTAAAAGCTCCAATTTATGGCTTTTACTGTATAATTTAATACCTTATTCAGGAAGGAATTTTTCCTTGTAGTCACGTAGGAATACCTTAACCAGTTATAAGTCATTTTTTGGTTTGTAAAATTAGTGGAAGCTGTATTTCTGACACAAGTCTAGCAAAGCTTTACTTGAAAGCCTATAGTATGTTCATTGCTGCAATCTGGAATATAAGTTCATGTTAGTGCCTCTTAAAAGCCAAATTCGCTTTCCTTATCATTCAAGGATTTAATTAAATCCATCCTAGACTTGGAGAAAAGGCTTTGCTAATCATATAATCATCAACTGAGGTATCCCAATTTACCCAATCGGTTTTGTATTTTACGTGAACTTTTTTATATTGACGACTAATTTTTGCAATAACTATTACATGACGGTAAATTTTCACTGAATTTTTAGATCTCCTGTTCTTTTTTTGTAGTTCGTATCTAAAATCGTTTTATTTCGGTGCAAGGAAGCAAAAGTTGAATAGGAGCTGTTATTTATGCTTGAAGAATCTCTAGAAAAAAGAATACGTAATTTATACTCACCAGTGTCTTCATTCTTAACCAACTTAATTCAATTACAATTAGGATACGTATAGCTATATGCAACTGTTATTTTATTAAAGCATACAATTATAGGCCCATTGATGCTCGAGTTGAGTTATCATAGATATTAGCCAAAATAGTTAAAAATTTGGCGAAATTCTTTCCTGAACCAGTAAAATAAGCACTGTTAGTCGGTAATTTAGGCATATTAAGGAGGTTCCCTCGTTCAAAAATGCCAAGCCTCGTCGTAGGTCACAAATTTGCTCGCAAACTCAAGTATAGTTGGCATCACTGACGCAGTAGAACATAGGCTAACCTATGAAAATACAATGACTTGATCAATTTTTATTAGAATATCTCGAAATTTTCCAGGGAAGCACTTACTTTGCTAGGTGTCATTCGAAAGACGAGGTTTTTTTCTACAAAACGTGTGCGATCTTGATACTGAAATTGTTAATTAATTCGAGTTTTTAAGTTGTTTTCATCGCGTGTGCGAGCTCCACCATAAGATACGTGTTAGAAAGAGCTACGTTAAATTAATAAGATCTCGAAATTTCGCAGAGTAAGTGATATAAGTAATTATAAAATTGGATTCAGTAGATTTTCAACTGTTAAGGGGGCTCCAGCGAGCACTGGTACCAACCCGAAAACTATTCGGTTAGTTGGTATCACTTCTGTGAGCATATATCTATATATACGTGTATATATAAGCGAGCACCATCATCTATATATATGATGTATCCATACCTATGGTGAACAAACAGCAGCTTCTGTCACGTACAGAGCGTTTTATTAAGAATTAGTTTTTTTGTGTTATAAAAAATGAAAGAAATCATACATCACTGTAAGAGTCATCGAGACTTGCAGGATGCTGAAATGATTTTGCAACAGCAAAAAAGAAATAAAAAAGTAATTGATGATAACAAACAAAAATTAATTGTATTAAAAGGTATTATTAATGATAAGATAATTTATAAAATGGCCAAAGAATCGATATCAATAGAAGTATTAGTAGATGCATATAAAAAAGATCCTACAAATGGCATCACCTCATTATTATCTATGAGTGTAAATAATAAAGTAAGAGTTACTTCAAATATTAAAATTGTTGACGCAATTTGTGATAAAATAAAAAATAATTGCAGTTAATATTTTTCAATCTTTTCTTTTATTTCCCAAAAAATCAAGTGCAAGTAATCCATATGAAAACACGATTAAAAAAAAGTTACAGATAACATACGATTCCTATGTAAGTACTTGCAGTGTTACTCTGAAATATTCAAAAGCGCGCGCCTTACGTCTCTACAAAACAAAAATGGCGTCTCGCCATGACCCTGCTAAAACAATGACTTGATCAATACTTTTCGAAATATCTCAACTGTTTCCACGGTTACATATATTTTTTAAGGTGCCATCTGAAAGCTGAGATTATTGTCTATAAAATGCTTACTGTCCCGATTCTTAACTCCTCGGTTACGGTTAGAAATTGGCGATGTTTTCACGTGACTCCATAAGAGGTTGTGTATAATGTGCGAACTTTGAGAGCAAATATCTCCAAATTTTCCACGGTTAGAGGGGTAAATGAGGACACCGTTGGAATCAGCGTGTTTTTATCTATCAATTAAGCTACCTGTGACCTCCTAACTCCTCCCGCTGGAGCCCCCTTAAATTCATCTGGTCTTGGTTTGGGAACTGTCACGAGGGAGCCTCCTTAATTCCATCCAAAATTTTATTGGCTGTTAAAAAAAATGTTAAAAAAATTAACTGTTATAGTTTTTAATACCTAGTATGTACATAATAATACATAACGAACATACATAATTTTTATGAAAAATATTCTTAAGGCTCATGGTTGGATGGATACAAGTTTAGTAAGAAATTTGTAGCAAATTCAAATTAAGTATGACTTTATTTATGATCATTCGAAAGTGGAGTTAACTATCATTCAATTAATAAGTATGTCTTTATACCACTAAAACTCTTTTGCCTTGCGATATTGTACAAGTACACTATCTGCTCGAGGGCACAGTATACACTGTACACGTGAGAAGGTCACATAAAGTTTAAAAATTTACAAAAAATTTACTAGCGATAAAATTAAGAAGGGGCCAGCTCATACAGACTAAATTTTTAGTTTTCAACAAGCTTGGGTTTAACTTTTTTTCAACCAACAATCGGTTTTAAGTCATACGATATGAACTCGTGCCTAGATTCCTAAAATTAGAAACTTTACAAAAGTTTACACT
>NW_019379585.1:204801-274496 GCF_000648655.2 Copidosoma floridanum
GGTAGTAAACAAATCCTATATATATATGATGTAACATTTTCACCTCGCAAACGTAAATCAAAGATTGATATAGTCAGGGAGAACAACGCTAAGGTTATAATTCTGTAGACTAACATTTAAACATTTTTGTTACTTTTAATCATCATTTGTATATTTGCATTGCTATGTTTACTAACAACTGATACCAAAGGGTGGACACGGTAACGTACGTCGCTCAAGGACAATTTTCGAGGATAACAACTCAACGAAAACAACTAATTCCTCTACTACCAAAGGTGAAACACTGCCACATAATGCTCAGGTAAAATGTGGGACAACAAACAATTTTATCCACTTTGTTTGACACACGGTTATACCAGAGCACCACAATATATTTCTTTTTACCATATACCATCCGTAAAGAAACTTTTGTGTCGAGCGGTCGGCTAACCGATAATAACTGAATAACCCGACTAAACTTTAAAATATAACTTAATTTTTAACCTAAATATCTGTTAATATCAAAAATTATTTTTTACAACAAAATCATTGATACTTTAATGATAATTTCTTAATTATAGTTTTACTGTTTTGACTATGTGTATTTTTGGTTTAAAAAGTAAAATTAGTTTGAACGAATGTTTTGTTATTCATACATTTTTGATTTCTTAGTACTTTATTCAATCACTTATCACATTAAATGTTTATATATCTAGAAAGTACCATAGATTAACGTTTTCTCTTTCTCTATCATCTATTTTTATACTCATTAGTACTTTTGACTCTTTTATTTTTCATTGGGTAGTTGTTAATAAAATTAGATTAAAAGTCTTGGCTGTATCGTATTAAACCAATGTGCATTCTTTTTTACATAGTAGTACATGTATACTAATAATTCTCGTCTATAGTAAATCTTTTATCCTAACTATACTTACTAATTCATCTCATATTGCAAAATTATTGTCTTGCCGCATGCTCGTACTTATTATTAAAATTACTTAAGATCTCCAAATAGTCCTAACATCTGTGATAATTGTCGTATTTGTTACAATTACGCAAACAAGGTACGAACATGACAAAAGCAAGTATTGTATTCACATAGAATTAGATAAAATGGTCTTCATTCAGTCAGATTATTTTAGACCTATATCAGTCATTTGATTATAGTAAATAGTACTAGAAATACAATAGAAGTAACAATTCAATGGATCAAACGATGCACAAAAGTTAATAAAAAAGGCAGTAACAAGTAATCAAATGAAATTTCCCAATGAACATGACGAATCCTGCCAGTATTCGGACAACAATTTTTTTTATCTTAAAATAACTCACAAAACGCCTTACAGAGCAACGACTCGAGCGAGGAGACGACGCACCACAACAACGCCATCGGCGAACCAGCCAGTCCATCCGAGCTGACGACCGACAACGAGAACAAGCTCAACTCGTCGGAGGAGGCATGGACGGACGTGAATCTGAACGAGGACGGCGACGCAATGACGGCGAATCTGCGCGACGATCCACGCAACATCCACAACATGGCGGCGCATTCCCACCCGGTTGAGCTGACCGCAGACAGCGAGGGCAACGTCCTCGAGCCTGACATGATGAACAGCAACAGCGGCGGTGGTGGCGTCAGCAGCAGCAGCTCGGAACGCGGCGAGAAGCCCACGACGGAGATATCGGTCGTCCGGGTACCTGACCACCTTGTCACCAGCGTTAGCTCCCCGCGACCCGACGATCTGCCGATCAAGAGCCTCGTTGACCACTTACCAGTGCCTACGCCGTCGCGCGAGGCCTCACTTACCCAGAAACTTGAAATGGCTCTGGGCTCGGTGTGTCCGCTGTTGCGCGAAATCATGATTGACTTTGCACCGTTTCTCTCCAAGACCCTTGTTGGATCGCACGGACAGGAGCTGCTCATGGAGGGCAAAGGTGAGTGTACTGTACGAGCAATTGATTTGATTGGGTATTGTTGAGAACTACCAGGGACCATTCGGGCCATTTTGGGCTTATCGATGTGGCCCCTTTACACTCATCAGAAATATATCACAAAGGCCCTTTATTTATCGAACGATGTACAAGGAAAGTATTTTTGTACAATTTTAAGAAACATCGAGGTGCAATGAGACACATTTTATCACAATATTCCTCATTAGTATCATGGGACCATAATAAACGAATCTATGAGTTATAAAAAATTACGTCCAACAACGGGTTAGGAATCTTTAATGCTTGTGAAGTTTTCCTAAACCCGTTTTTCCGACCCAAATAAGTACTTTATGGTTGTTTGATCTGAAGCAAACTTACACGAGGGGACAAAATTTTTCATTGTGTTTAATCAATTTTTTTCTGTCCTACAAGTTCTTGACCCAATGTTCTAAATTTTATCGTGAATCCCGTAAAGCTAACCAATTGGCCAATCAGTTTCCTTTTGACAAAACAGAAGTAAAAACAAGAAAATTACAGGAACCACTGGACCTTGTCATCTTCAACTGTTTTTTTACAGAAAAATAACACCTAAAAAACTGAATATGAGCTTTTCTGCTAGTAGTATTTCGAATGTGTAATAGTTATTTCAAACTTTTCATCAAATTCCTTCCCAACCGAATAACGAGTGTCATACCACCTATGTGCAATAGAAAATGAGCTTTGAAAATTGACTTAAGGTAGTACTGTCGATACCGCACTAATCAACTGAGAACTTAATCTTAATGGCAATGTGTTAGTGTATCTATATTCATCGTGTGTATAGCGATATAATACCCGTGCTTAAACTCTTAATTTTATTCATTTAATCGCTAATTAAAGATCTCACAGGCATCTAATAAATATTTTGAAGTGACCAAAATGTAATTTACTTTTTTAGCATATTTTTTTTCAACTTTTATAAATGTCTCGTTGGCCAGTGTTTCGAAATACGAAATAAATCGCCGTCTTCTATAAAATAATGTGTTAAACTAATGAGTAGTAAAATGCCCATGATTTTCTTCCTACACATCCTACACTGAGAGAAGGATTGGTTAGTAATTAACTTCATATTATGTTAACTATTACCTAACGTATGACTCACGTAGTGCCATGTAATGTGGCGCAGGTTACGTCGGAATGTTTACTATTAACATGCTGTCTGAGTCAGTTAAAATTTAAAAAGTTATAAAGAACATGTAAACTAATTATCTGTTAATATGCTTGTACGTTGGTAGTAAACAAATCCTTCTCTCATTGTATAGGTCCACAAAAATTCAACTAGATTATTTTTGGGTACTTATATACTTTCATGTATTTAATTTTATCGAAATCTTGTAGGTCAATCAATATAAGACAGTACTACCTTAAGATCCTGAATATAAGACAGCAAACGGTTAATTTTACTTTTTTATTGCAAGCCAATTCATAGACCATTCAAGACACCAGCGATGATGAGTCGTCGATATTTTTATTACCATATACTTACCTGAAAATTTTATGTTTCACCACATTTTGAACAACTACGCGACATCACATCAGTATTCGTAGTGCGCATCCTTGACACGGTGGACACGCACGATCGCTTAGAAATTCCAAAAACGTCGGGACTGACAACCTTATCGCGTCTGTACGACATACATTTATCCCATCGCTTCCACACCGATTTCTTTACAATTTACACCATCGATGCTATAGAGACTACGGTGTCACCCACGGTGTTTTCCTCGGCTCCAAATCCTGACGAGAATAATAGCGACTTGATATACTTATGCGCCAAAGTACATGCAAAAACACTTGGATTTTCAGGCCTGACGACCTTCAAGAACAGCAACTCCGTCGTCGAGCTGGTGATGCTGTTGTGCTCGCAAGAGTGGCAGAACTCCCTGCAAAAGCACGCCGGTCTCGCCTTCATTGAGCTTATCAACGAGGGAAGGTAAATTAGTCATCGATCAACTAATAAAATAAATACTTTTTTCCGGGGTTGATACTGGTAGCTCGTACGAGTCTTATCTCGGTGTTCCATCAGGAAACCATATATCACGCACTTGTACCGTAAAAATAACAATCGAAATACTCCAAACGGTAACTTGTCAACAAACATTTTTCAGACTACTGTCTCACGCGATGAAAGATCACATAGTTCGCGTGGCCAACGAAGCCGAGTTCATCCTGAACCGCATGCGTGCGGATGACGTGCTCAAGCACGCCGACTTTGAGGTACGTACATGCATATTCCATTGACAATATGGTAACGATGGAAGTCATTCGACGATATCGGTTCAATGTGCAAATTCGCCCTCAGTCTCAGTGCGCTCAAACGTTGCTGGATCGTCGGGAAGAGGAGCGCACGTGCGACCACTTGATCACAGCGTCCAGAAGGCGGGACAATGTCATTGCCAGCAGACTTCTCGAGAAGATCCGCAACATTTTGTCTAACAAGCACGGAGCTTGGGGCTACATGGATCCCATGGCTGCAAAGTGAGTGAAGTCTAATAATCACCCTCCCATTAAGTCACACTCAGACGAATACTTCCATTATCAGCGGAAAATTAATTTTCTTCTTGGGAAAAAACAAACTCGAATGGTGATGCTGTCAAACTATTTGTTTTTGTAAGCAACCAAGATTATGGTTGCCGCGGTGCCAAAGAGTGACAAGACCTTCCTTTTACGGGCTGAAGCGTTCCATCGTGATTATAAATTTCGGAAGATAATCTTTTCTGGGACTTTGATCCAATTTTAAATTTTTAGGTTCATTTGACTCATTTTGCTCGACAGGGTTACAAATGCGTGTTTTTTTGTTGTACGAGCTTAAAAATATCGCTGATTTTATGTATTACAACTAATTTTTTGAATTTTTCATCCTCATTGAAATCGATGATTCTTATACATCATAAATAAACAAAAAAAACCTAGAGTATTTACGAAAACTTTTCGTTTTTATTGTTTATTGTTGAAACAAATCATGTAATAAAAATATTTAAATTTTATCGTAGTTCAAGTTATGTTGAATAAGAAATTTACTAAAAGAGCCATATTCGACAGTTCGTAGCATGAAAACACTCGTTCCTAGCTCTGGAGAAAGAAATCAACTCGTGATATTTAGGTAGGGGAACGAGTCACCGAGCAACAATTTTTTGTCACAATTTGTGTAAAGTTTGAAAATAAAATCATATTTTGTCTCGTAAAACCAACCTGTGATGGTTCATGAAAAGAAAAAATAATTCGATAGCATCCGTTTTTTATTACTCCTCAAACAAATCATACTGCTCCACCGGAGTTATAAAACCAAAACATTGTCTCAAAAATCAGACTGTCCGAGTACTGGAAGCTCGACACCTGGGAGGACGACGCACGAAGGCGCAAGCGCTTCGTGCACAACCCGCTGGGCTCCAGTCACCCCGAGGCCACTCTGAAGGCTGCCCTGGAACACGGGGCGCCGGAGGACGCCATACTCCAGGCGCGCGAAGAGTTCCACGCCCACCTCGCCAGCAGCCGAGCGGGCCACCAGCAGCAGCAGCTCCAGTCCACGGATCTCATGGACGACAGCGAACTCCTCACCGACGACAGGGACCTTGACAGCGATCTCGCCAGTGCGTACCGTAGTCCTTGGTTCTTACCACCTCTCACTGTATCCCTTTTCTGGATACAAACAAGGCGCTGGTAATTTTTTGGGGTCCATGAAGAAATAACACTCGCTGTTCTTTCAGGCCCAGTCAATATGAGCACAAAGGGAAAGCTTATAGCTCCGGGCATCGTGGCTCCTGGTATAATCTCGGTCACTGCGGCAGAGCTGTACTTCGAGGTAGACGAGGACGACCCAGAGTTCAAGAAGATCGACTCTGAGGTGAGCTTTTTGATCTGCTTTGACATTAGTACCTTTCAAATTTTCCATGTATTATTTATTCCTGTACGATTCGTCAGAACGACCCGTCTTTTGCGGTTAAACGCCGCAAAAAAATCACCTCCGACTAGTCTATGGAGCAGTAAAAGATAAGCTTTGTGAAAGCAATGCTTGGAAAAAAAAAAATGTCAGGCGTCGAGTGACTTTTTGTCGCGGCAGCGGTAGCGCTCGTTACCGATAAGGGAGAAATATTGCATTTCTCGGACTATCGTCATGCTCATAAAGTCGCCGATAATGCAAATTTAGTTTTGAAAACAAGTCATTCCCATAGAGCCGTTGGTCGGTTGTTGCGAAATTTTGTGCCTTCGAAGCGTTCTAATTTTTTTTTTCTGCCTCTTCCTTCCAGTTAAGAGGCACAGAAACGATAATTTTGGAAATCAAGGATTTCTCGATTCATGAAAACACATTTGAATATATTCGAATCGAATCATCATTAATCTCGGGCTTGAGAGTCCACAAAGCGAGTGCGTGGCCACCCTCCCTCTCTAAAAAAAAAAGAAAAAAAATTTATCATGTCACCACATCAGAATGCACGCAGCGTCTTCGGAGGGGCAAAATAGTAAGAAAAAAAAGCTCGTGGGAAGACCATCGAACGCTGAAAAGGCGCGGCAAGATACGATTTTTCGTAGGCCCAGGCTATCGATAAGATCGCGAATTCCCTTGTCTGTGGCCCGACGACACGAGTCCACCGAAATCGCGATAGCAAACGCGAGAAGAGAAAAAAAATGGAATTTGGCACGTAACGGCGTAATATTAATCAGCCGGGCGTGCGTCGTCGTTCCATGTGTACGTGCGTGTCGTGGGACCCGAAATTGATGCGATTCATAACTGATGAGACGTGGCGAAAGCTCCTACCTACGTGGACCCACTGCGGCTCCCATCATCCCAATAAGGATTTATCTTCCGTTCTCCAAAAGGCTTCTACTTTTCGAGCGCTCCTCCTTCGGCCCATTCGCTGTCGTCCTTTCGGCGCCAAGGAAAAGACTCGGAGTACGAACGGTCAGCTCGTTATGTGCGTACCTTTCTCGATTGAATTCGTATCTGCGACTATTTATCTGTGCCAAGAGTATAAATCCTCTCGATGGATTTATCACTCAATCACGTTATGACGACCTTACGTCCAAGAGAGACCCAAGAAGCTGTTTCAATTCATCATTTCTCGGGGAATAAATTGATTTGTTTGAACAATTTACGGAAAAAAGTACGAAATCATATAGTTTATTTTCAACATCAACAATTTGCAACCGAGCCTATCAAAATAACTAAACGCGTTGCCAATATCTGTTATTTGCTCAAGGATATCGCGTTACTTTTGAGTATCGCTCCTGGATCGGTAGAGGAATATGACTATTTTTCCTCACGAGGTTTTTCTTTAATTTCAAGTGTTGATACCATTGTAAACATCACGGTAATTTGAACATTACAATTTTTTTAATTGCAAAAAGGCGTGAGGTACGAAAAATAATCATAGTACAAAAACAAGTACAGTAATTGCTACAATGCAGTTGCATAGAAAAATCCGGGCTAGACGTTTGGTCAGACAAATTTACCAATAACATTGAAACCACACACGCACTCACGTAGATATATGATAATCGTGTGAGCAACTATTGAATCATGCCCAAAAGCAGTTTGCGCTGCATCAACGTGTGCCACTCGCCATCAGCCAAGAGAGAAAAAACTCAGGCGGGAGGAATGGGTGGTGCCAATTACCATACGTCGCTCGTAGATCTCGTGTTGGTGGGTATACACAACCGAGAAATAATATATAAAACAAACAGTCGGCGATGCCCCACGGAGCCCGCTCTCTGTCGTGCTCCTGCTCGCGCTCTTCGGATCAGCAATTACGAACCCCCCGCGGCTTTCTCCTCTACCTCTCTTCTCTTTTCTTGATCCTTCCTTCTTTTTTTCAATTTACCTCTTTTCTCTTTCTTTCCCACTTATTCTACCTGCGGCTTTGCATTCACAGACGACCCTGCATCCTCCTCTATTTTTTCATGATCCATCTCACGTGTCGCTACATTGGTTTTCGGCTCTCTCGTTCCGATTACCCTTGGTTTTTCAATGGGATACTCCCTTTTCCGAGCGCATCACGTCCTAGAGAGTGCAGCATCGTGGGTATATATCAAAATATCTGGTGCTCATCGTCGTCTACCCTTGTTCCCCCGTCCATCCTTTGATCCTTGTTTCTCCTTCCCTTTTAATTTCTCTCCATACCGATGCATGGACCGGAGAAGTATTTTTTATGCACTTCTTCAGTGACAGCTGGCGCCAGTGTATTTTGTTTGTTATGGGTGTACGCCACTGGAGCACCATCGCGTCGTCAAGACGATTTATGAAATTCTTTCTTGTACCATGAACTCTGGTATTATCTTGCTAGAGCTCGCGATGATCATCGATTGACTTTTGCCTATAATACAACATCATGTAATTAATATGCAAATGAATTATTACAAACTTTTTAATGGTGTGCCTTACACTTTCACCCTTTCCATATCATAAAGTATTTTTTTTATCTTAAACGTCGATGGAGTATGGCTTAGTTTTTTTTTTGTATACCCTTTCGAGAAGTTTCAATTCTATTTCATTAAAATAAGTCATCCGTGATTTTCTAAAAGCATAAATGAATGATTATTACTAAGTACTGCACTGCTCTATATAAGTTTACTAAGTTTGTTTATAGTGCTTGGTATGTGAATTTCAATTTTTGAGGCTTACGTAGTGCCTTATTTTTCACTATGAATAAGTTTACAGCTCGTTTGAGACTTTGCGCATCTGTTTGAATATAATTTGATTAATTAGAACTTGTTCAACGAATCTTATAACATTTTTCAGTTGGGATTGAGAAAGTCTCGTATTTTTGACTCTCACCTACATGTAACGTGCCAAGTTAGAGTAAACCAACAATATGAACGCCCTGATTGTATTAATCAAATGTTAAATCTTCTTTAAGTTTTCATTTAATTTTACGATGAAATATTTATATTTACATTTATATTATCTATATTTATATTTGTTTTCATCCAATAATTAATATTTCAACGATGCCACCGTTTTACTTAAATATACGTGTTAGAACTGTAGTACAGCCAATTTCGTGGTGTGTTTATTTATATTAAGTACCAGCGGGTCCGTTTCAGCTCCACCCAAGATTCATTGAGTAGCGCACCTGACACGTAATGTAAAATGTTTGCAGTTAAAAATTTTTTTTTTTTTTTGACACAGCTTGGAATAACAAACTTCTTATTAAAAAATTTTTTGTTGGAATCCATGCAGTTTTCATCAATAATTAGCTGTAAAAAAGTAAAAGAAATATAATGATGCTGAAAAGTAATGTAAGTTCTTTAGTAGTCTAGTAAGTTACACCACGAAATAATTTCTGGCCCTCAAAGGGTCGTTGATTTCCACTTTCTCATATTAAAATATATAAAAAGGGCTGTTCATTAAAGTTGTAGAGATTCAAAACTGTGTAAAAAAAAATACAATTCAACGATTTTTATTTTTTTCAATCAAAAAACTTTACCACCAGAGAAAGAAAGTCCTAGAGCCTTATCTCTCGCATGAATGCAAATACATATTATTCCATCTATTTCAGTAGCCGGAAGATTCAAGTAATTACTATCAGGGTTATAACGAAAAGCTGATCTGTCACTAAATCGATTCTTTATTCGTCGATTTTGCGCTGCTGTTTCAATCTCGATAAATTTTCTGCGTCAGTTTCGTGACGCCTAAAACTGTTTGCCTTTGAATCATTTAAAGTTTTCTTTCCCATTCACCCTCTTGCAACTCTAGGCTTGTTAGAACCTTTTTTGAACCCTACAAGGCTAGTTTTTGTCAACTTTTTTATATAGTAATATATTTGTTGGTAATAAGGTAATTAAACGTTGGATAGTCCTTAAAAGGACCAATGAGATTGTTGGTAGTTTAGTGAACGTAAAGGTTTGTGACAGCCTAGGAACGCGATTTATTGACGCGCAGTAGTTTTCTTACTCTAGTTCAAAAGCGATTGGTTGACACTGATTAAATTAAACATCTCAACCAATTACGTTCCATCTAGAGAGAGATAGCTACTACTAAAACTAGGTCTACCTTGTTACGCTGTAAAACAATGCAATCCCAATTAGAAACTGAAAGTGGGCGAAAACTGGGCCCAAGCTTGGCTGCCACGCCACCCACCTTGGCCGCAGCTTGGCACCTGACACGGCCTCCAGGGGGTTTGTACGCTGGCTTGAGCGCAGCTTGGCCTAACTTGGCATGACTTTCGCCCTGTAATCGCCCACTTTCGTCTGCAGATCAGTATAATACAGAGACGTCTTTGTGTATAAGTATACAAATAGTATGACGTGCGCGCACGCAGACATACATTGATATATATACAAACTTATATGCTTATATATATCCAACATCAGTGCAGACGAAAGTGGGCGATTGCTGGGCAAAAGTCATGCCAAGTCAGGCCAAGCTACGCCCAAGTCAGCGCCGTATTACAAACCCACCTGCGGCCCGGCTTGGTTGCTTGATTTGGACCATGCGTTTAAGCTGGGCTGCCCACTTTCAATTATACTCGGGATGCTACCTCTAGTAGTATATACTCTAAGGAGGTTGATGATATTTTCAGCAGTTCGTATTCATCATGAGACGCGTGGGAGAGGTTTTAGTCCCAGTTATTACCGCATGATGGTTCTTTACATTGTAGAATGGCGCTAAATTTTCGCGGTTTTCTTTTGAACACGTAAAATGGTAGAGGTTTTAGTTTCAACTTTAGTCACTTCATTTACTTTTGAAAGGATTATTCAGAGCTAGTTGTCGCGTCTCATGACAAATAGCAGCCCGAACTCCTGGAGATTGTTCTCTCTGGCTTGTTGTTGTAGCAACAGATTTGTCAAAATAACGGCCAGGATGCTCTTAAGCGTTGGAATGAGAGATGTGGGTATGGTGTAAAGCTCAATCCAGAGGGCGCCAGGACCTGGCAGTCCTAATTCACGCATGTATTGTATATCCGTGTGAGAGTGTATATATATCACGTATATACTATTCATTGGTTACCGATAATACCGATCGGTAACGTAATCATCGTGTTCATCGACAGTGTTGACATACACGTATTCTCAGCTCTATTCGCGGATATGCAATACATCCATAAATCAGGACCGACGGGTTCTGACACCCTCTGGATTGAGCTTTACACCATGCATCTCTCATTGGTTGTGTTTTGAACAGACTTCTCCTGGTGTTAAGCCCTTGATTACACCGAGGAAATTGATGTTACGAACGCTGTTTTTTATGGCACTCGGTCATCTTTTTTTTAGTGATCCAGAGTGGAAGTTAGCGTAGGTCACTTATCCATTGGAGACTATCAGAAAGATAGATACATAAGAGCGTGGTTGGTAGCTGGGATACCCAGCCGCATGACTTACAGCTCTGTTCTTGACGTACTACCAGTGGATGATTATGGTACTTGTCATTCTGCTTAGAACTATTATCACCATACTCTCTGACTTCGACTGCAGGTTGTTCCGATTTTACTTCGATGCCACCTATCGGATTCTACTGAATTAAAGTGAAAAGCCAGCGTTTTTTTGCAAAACTTTGAGCTTACTTATTGCTTTTCTTATTCACTTTTTCGAGAAAAAAACTATACTAAAACCATTCAGAAAGTACGCGAAATTTCAGCAAAATTGGTTGAGTAGTTTTCGCGATCATCGACTACAACGTTTTTTTGGGCTTTGCTTTATATAAAGTGTGGTGAGATGAGATGAGATACAGTTTGTATTTGCATTCTTATTCTTGCAATGCTCGTTAGTCGAAACCCATGTAAAGAGAGAAGGAGATAGGTAGAGAAAGAGAGTGCAAGAGCATGAGATAGAAGAACACCTTGAGGGCATAAAAGAAGGAAGAAGGTGGTGATAGTGTGCCGCTTCGTAAAAATCATAAGACCGATGGATCACCGGTCAACCGGTATAGGACTTAAGCGGTCGTAATAACGCACATACACATATATACATGTAAAGACTGTAGGTACAAGAGTAAAAGAGTTAAAAAGAATCGCACATTACCAACACACCATGCATGCACGCTTCCATACGTATACTGTTATAAGTACACACGTACATCAGTCCCCGGGGCAGCCTACAGTAAGTGCTTGTTTTATATAATCTCCTCTCTCCCCATCTAACTCCCCTCAGCACCTTGCCTTTAATCTCAACTCCGTCTCTCTTCCGTCCTATCGCTTTCGATTGTTTTTCCTTCATCTCTTTTTGCCTTTCTGTTTTTTTTTTGTTCTACCGGTTATTTGAACGAGCCTCCCCTTCCTATATAAATATATCCACGCGGTGTGCTCGTCGATCCGACTCCCCCTCATCTTTTTCACTTGCTCTCATATAATGGCCCGGGCAAACATATTTATCGTGATTTATAGTTTACACGGGCCTCCTCTCTCCGTTTGCTCGTCTACATGTACGGCGCGCGCCTGAGTATACGTTCAGGGGGTACACGGGGCCCGAGAGCCGAGAGAGATACAATGATACAGATGCACTCGCAGTGAGATTAAGGACCAACCTGAGTTACTGATTGTTCAAGAAGAGCATTAATATCAACGGAAATGAGAATCGAGGGCTCGCTTGCTGCAAAGGTACTATCAGTACCTACTAGGTATCAGTTTCTTTTTTTATTTTTCTTTTTTTTAAATTAGTGAAAAATTATGGTTGATTTTTGGGAGGAAGCCTCGGCAATTAACAGTGGATAGAGAAAATAATTTAGAGAATTTATTAAATAGTAGTCTAGAGGTTCTTTTGTTGATAGATATTATAATATCAATGGTTACTTCTTTTTTGCTCTATGAATTAGAATGATATTGCGATATTGACCAAGTATTGAATTCCAGGTCTTTTGTTCTGGATCAATGATCGAGAAAATCTTACAATGTTGGATGGAAATGCAGTGGAGTGTGTTTTGCTTTGTGAATAACAGATTTTTTATTTGTTAATAAGAGATACAACAAAAGTGGCTAATTTTGCGTGAAAAAAAAAAATTTTTGCGCATTAGTAAGAACTAAAAAATTTTAGAAGAAACCCAACAGTTGGTGATGATGTGAGTCATTTTCTTGTGAAAGAGACTCAAAACAAAACATTTGAGTTTCTTTATCAAGAGTCGATCCGTCGACTCCTTTATTAAGACTGTCTAGTATGCTGACCACTAAGTCAACCCCTCCACTGTGCTCGGGCTCATACTTTTACTATAGAAGTAATGTGAGAATAACTGACCTTTTATTTTTACTTATTAGTCCCATAGTGGTATAATGTTGGTAAATTTTCTATTCTGATAAAATTCTTTGCAATTTAAATCATCAAAACGTGAGAGAAAAACAGATCTACCAACCAAACTTAAGCCCTACAGAATGTAAGCCTTAAAGATCACTCACGTATTTGCGTTTGCAGGTATGCGTGTACACGAATGACTATGAACCAATATCACTAGCTCACGCTTAGGGACAGTTTCAAATAATCCATGAAGGGATTGAGCTTGAAAAATTAACCGAAATTGTTGCATGAACTTTTTAAACAAGTCTTAAATTTTCTATATCGCATTATCCTTCAGCGTATGTAAACATATAATGTACAAAGTGTCTTGAAATTTTAGATACCTTCGTTAGTGTAGCCAATTCGAACAAAAAATGCTCTCAAACTACTTCAAACAAAAATTTGATCAAAAGAAGGACAGAACCAATCTCGCAGGGGAGCTCCCGAAAAGTGCCGGAGCTGTACGCAAAGCAAGCAATGAAGCAAGCACATTATTGAAAAATGACCACACGCGTGCCTCTCTACCTTCACTGCCTTTTAAGATATGCATGCATCTTGTGTGCTTCGTACGTGATGTATGCATAACACACGACGTTTGATGTATTGCCAGTGACGTTATAATGAACACGCTTGTAATTATACTGTGTAGCTTCTCGTATACGTACTCGAGTACGTACTTGTGATGCAGCCACTTTGAACGCAAATCAAGAGGTAAATAATACCGTTGCTTCCCGCTTTGTCTCATATGCTACTAGAATTTTTTTTTTTACCAACGACATTTTATAGACATATGCCGAGTTTGCTCACAGGTGATGGTTGACTTTTCCTTGGTGGTCAAGTTTTCGGGTGGGGTCTGAAATAACGACAGTTCACTTCAATTTTGCAGTAAAACTATGAATGTTCATTTCAGCGACGTGTATTCCGACGACAACGATAGCTCAGTGTAGCGACTGTTCAGTATTTCGACAGCCTATCACAGAGCAGTATAAGTAGAAAGTCAAAGTAAACTGCCTTGTGATTAGCTGCCGAAATACTGAAGTCACTGCACTGAGCTATCGTTGTCGTCGGAATACACGTCGCTGAAATGAACATTCATAGTTTTACTGCAAAATTGAAGCGAACTGTCGTTATTTCGGACCCCACCCGAATTTCCTCCTGATTTTTGCAAGAGGTCATTAGGGTGAGTGGTTTAGTTGACTCCCAGATCTTAAAAATGTATGATCGAAATGGTTCTCAGTCACAAAAATGTGTGAATTTAAGCTGATAGGTGTAATTGTGTAACAGTACTAAGTATTGTTGATTGCAACCATATTTCGCGCTCGAAGTGTACGTGAAGAAGTTGTTGAAAATGAAGGTGTAGGTATGTTTAACTGTTTAAAGAATTGAAAGCAATACTCTGAAGGTATTCATTTTTTTAAATGTTTTCTTTGGGTTCACCTTTTCGGAATTTAAGTATAAGGTTGATGATTGAACTTTTTTATAAATCTTAGTAACGTGGGAGAAAACTTGATCGTACATGCCAATGATCCAGGAGCCAACTGAATACTTTTCTGAGTCATGGAAGCGAACTTGACATCTCCTATTTTATAAATTGTCAAGGTTTGTGAGATTGTTGCAATATTTTAGATATGAGCAACAATAAGATTAAAAATAATTTTTATTTTAGAATAATCATAACAACAACATCATTCATTATTCACCACTTTTTAGTTTTACGACAATGTCCGGTACCACAGAAATTTTTAAATCTTGACAAACAATGACTTTAAATTTCGCAGTAGATTGTCTTCTTGTTTGACAAAACAACAGCTGCAGACGACGTTGAAACGTGAAAAATGCCACTTGTCTAGGCCAAATCGTATTTTTTTGTTGTGATGGCCGTGAGTGATTGCATTATATTTTTTTACGTGTAACAATCAATATGATTGTAAGTGTTTCTTATGAGAATAAAAGAATTAAAACGCTTACATCGATGTTTGAATTCAGTGAGTGATTAATGAGCCCACTAATGTTCACTGAATAATTAATAACTACAGATGATAAATGAATATGAGGAATGCACTTTGAATTTTCACTCTCAATCGTTCCTTTTGATTGATGCTGGTCATGGAACTTATTTGCTTCCATCGTGAATATATGTTTATGATAACTCTCTGATTTATCATCTTAAATAATTTCATTGCAAATTTTTTAAATTTCTGACTAGACCGTAAAAAAAAAAAATGAATGCAAGCAGATCTTCAGAGTGAATTTGCTCAAATGTAACGGTAATGAGGCTCAGCTTTTAAAGATTGAGAGAATTGTATTGAATGTTTGATATTTAAAGTATTTATTGAGGTAGTTTCTGTTATTATATTACATTTTATGATGAGACATCATGTGACTCTCTTTAAAACTAGTTATCATCTATAAAAATCTTATTTATGGTGTTAATTTGGATGGAATAATTCATGATTATTTGACTCGTTATATCGTTTTAATTTATTTATTTTAAGAAGGTTGTAAACCAAAAATTTAGTGGTTTTTAGTCTTTTCTAAAAGAAAAATTACAAGTGTGGAATGAATCAAACATATTAATTTCACAATAAAAAGATTTCTGGCTCTATGTATAAAAAAGTTTTTAATTCACCATATTCAGATATTAACCATATTTGATTTACAATACACATTTCTCAGTTTATAGTTTCATTCACTAATAATGTCCAAGGGCTTTGTAAAAGAAAACTATAGATCACTCTCTTGGAAAATTCATTACATTGTTTTGTTTATTACCGATGCTGAAATATAGTAAATTAATTTTCATTTGTTGACCCTTTTAACAACCTTACCTTCAACAGCTTAGCACCATCAAGTGTACGAAAATACTCAAAAAACCAATGGTATAGTTTTCTTATTACATACAGATAGACTCACAGACAAACGGAAAAGTAGGTCTTATTGTGCAAAAATACTTGGAATAAAAAAAATACACATTTACAAAAAAATTATACATGCGTGCCATCCTATCAAATCGGTAATCTCACTTTGCTCGTATTATGTAAAATAGGTAACATACAGCAAGAAGCATACAATTACATAGCTTACCGATATTGAGTGGGTGGTGGCAGTTTTATAAGTTAAAAAATTGCCATCTCGTTTTCAATTTCCCAAGTAAATTAAGTTCTAACTTATCTCGATATTGCATCGACTATGACTCGCAAATCGCGATGAACATGCCATGTACACACACTTCGAAAACATCATGCGTGGCATACAGCCCATCGCCGCATTACCATAATACCTGTATAAATTTTCATGACCGATCTTGCTGGCTCTCGCCTCGGAGAAAAAAAAAGAAACACCCACTCGGCGTAAGATCAGCGAAAATTGCAGAAAAATCGATTATTCAACAGCAGCAGCGTGTACGAGCACGAGAGCTGAAAATGAACGCGCGCAAGACCGATGTTATCAGGGGTCCGACACGAGGATCAGGAGGCCCTAGTACAACACAGTGGGCTTGAGCAAACATCCATCAATTGCGAAACGGGGATCTGGTGAGAGGGAGGGAAAGGCTGTTCCTCGGCTGTCCGGTTCCTCTTTCAACAGGGCAGGGTAATCACTGCTATTAGCGCGGATATTACGCCGGTGGTCCGGCAATCTTTCTCTCCCTCCTTTGGCTGCTAGCACTCCGCGCTGTACCGATAATGTACGTCATACGTGCGGCGTCCGATGTTACAGCGCCAGGTAAAGGATTGCCAGCCAACCGGTTAGCTGCGCGCTCGCCCCGTTCAGCTTGTTCTCATGAATAATTGTCCCAGACTTAAGTGATAGTTTGCAAGGGCCGATGGAAAAGTGCGGATAACGGGCTTGGCCGCGCGTGTGAGCCCAAGAGATGCTGCTGCTGTTGTTAGTGCTGTGTCAAGTGAACAGCGTGCGGGCCTTGTTTTGTGTGTATATATATATATATATAAGGTACACATAGACGGTACCAGTCACGCGCAGAAGAGGCAATGCACAAAGGTTTATCGTAATTGTTTTGCAAATTAAATTGAACCAGCAGCGGTAAGGCTTGACTTTTTTCCAATCTCTAGAAGCTAGTTAGTTTAAATTGCACAATTTTTTAACGGGACATTGTTTTCACACTATGGGGGGCTAGAGATTGAAATATCTATTTAGTACTAACGGCCTCCCCTGTCCCGGCTTCGCCCGAGATTCATTAAATAAACCACTGAAGTGTGTTAACACGTAAAACGTTTTCAGTTAAAAATATTACATCTATTCCTGACACTTCTCAAAACAAAAATCTTCTTATTAAAAACATATTTGTTCGGAATCCATACAGTTTATTTCTCCAAATAATAAGCTGTATGAAAAAAAAAATATAGTTGTGCTAAAAAGTACCGTGCGTTCCTTACGTCATACAATAATTGCTGGCCCGAAGGGCCCTGGATTTACACTTTCTCACGTTATAATGAACGAAAAGAGCAATTTTTCAAAACTATAAATATTTAAACCTAATGAAAAATAATTAATAAAAAAATTGTTTTTTCAAATTTTACTACTTTGTTACCAGAGCAACAAAGTCCTGGAGCTTGATCTCTACATTTTTTATTGCCACAATGAATACAAATACACATTATTCTACCAATTTAAAAATCTGGAAGATTTAAATGATATCTGTCAGGGTTATAGTGAAAATTTGATCTCTCACGAAATGGATTCTTTATTTGTCGAATTTGACGCTGCTGTTTCAATCTCGATGAATGTTCTGCGTCAGTTTTTTGACGCCAAAAATCTTTAACATTAGAATCATTTGAAGTTTTCCTTCCAATTCGCATTCTTGTGACTAAAGCCATAATTAAAACTTTTGTGAGCCCTAAAGACCGTTTTTTGTCAACTTTATTAGGTTGTAATGTATTTGTTGGCAAGGTAGTTCGACGTCTGATGGCCCTAAAAAGGACCAGTGAGCTAAACTCTTTCTTGACTAAAGTTTCCAGCAAACGTAACTGCCTGGATTTCTCAAGATAATCTTCTGTGCCCTGTTATTGTAGCATCAGACTGATTGTGAGGAAAACTACAACGTCTGCAGTGTTAGAACTAGTTGTAGAGCTCTTGAGATCTTAAGCAACGTCTCCTCGTGTTACGCCGGGAACGTTGGTGTCTAAAGCACCTTTTTTTTGCAGACTCAGTCATTTTGATGATCTACGATAGGGAGATTGGTTCGAGATGCTTGCCCGTTGGAGACTGTCCCGTTCGCTAAAGTTTATTTTTCCTTCATAGCGGTTAGGTTCGCCCAGCGTAGACTTTGAAGAGCATCGGTGATTCCTGGTTGAATGCTTACAAAGTCGAGAGAGTAATGTAATGTAGGGTCGTCAAAATTCATCTCGTCTTTGGGTCGTTCCCCGGATAACCAACCACTCATCGGTAGTTGGGATAGTGGGCCTGGAGAATACCTTTTCTGTGAACATGCCGTTTCTACGAGCCAGTGAGGATGCTGTTGTGGCTGCCCGAACTCAGGGTTGTTCTCCCTGGCTTGCTGTTGTAATATGATTTGCTTTGGTAGCAGCACCAGGTCGGTTAGAAGAATGGCCATAAAACCTCAAATTGCTAGGGTAGAGTGTGCTCTTGCTAGACGTCTCTTGGTACTTCGCCAGAGACGTTAGCGTTCATAACGTCCTAGTATTGGTGGCTACTCGTCGATCATGGTGGATTAGCATGGAGTTCGACATAAGTTGGTTTTCCATTAGAGAACAGTGTCGTCGGTAGCTGGGTTGCTAGCATGACTTTCAACTCTGGATTACATGCACTGTCGGTGAGCGACTGTATGTAAGGTATGTTGCTTGGGCCTTTTATAACCACTTTTATTTAATTCCGTTGCAGGTTTTTTAGATTTTACTTTGACGCCGCCTAGCGGATTCAACTGAATTGAAGCGCAAAGCTGGCGTATTTTTGTAAAACTTTGAGCTTATTTATTGCTATTGTTATTAATTTTTTTAAGATAAAAACTGTACTAAAACTATCTAGGAAGTGCTACGAATCGGTATGCAAAATTTCAGCAAAATCGCGTTGAGTAGTTTTTACGGTTAGCGATTAAAACGGTTTTAGCAACTTTGCTTTATATGTTAGTAAGATTTTATAAACAACATGAAACAATTTTTTACTTAAGTTAGTAGATTTTATAAAATTAATAATAATTTAAAAAATTAAGATTTGGGCAGGAGACTTTTGCATACTTTCGGATACTGTGGTGCAGTGTGCAGTTTATCTGCGATTGAAGATGATGTATACTTAATAAAAGTAACAAAATGAAGACCAGACAAGCCGTTTGTAACTTTTATTCATTGGTTAGGTAAATTTATTTTCTTTCATTACTTCTTTGCTACAAGTGCGTTATATCATGTGATTGCGAGATTCAAATCGACCGGCCTTTTCTAATGGTATTCAAGCAGCCGGAAATTTTAAAAGTCGATTAGAAGCGAGCACACAGTATGCAAACACTTGCAAAAAATGTGTATCTTATGCGTTGCATACACTCAGCCAAGCGTAATAAATATCGGCTTGGCTGCAAAAGAGGAGAGAAGGGCGGGAGGGAGGAGAAGGCGAGCCTCTTATAACGTGCCATGGCGAGGCATATGAAAAAAAAAGATGAAGGAGGATGGACGCAGGAGCGGCGCTACTTACGCCGTCAGCGATAATGACGGGTTGCGCTCGGGCTGTTTGCTTAGCGAGCAGATTAGTGAATGAATCCACAGGTGGGCACCATCCGTCACACAACGTGCCCAGGCTGTATACACTTACGAGCAGCAGGAGCAGCAACAGCCGAACAAAAAGAGAGCCACCTCTCCGCCACGCCTATAAATTCACCGCGTGGCGATACACCTCTCCCCTGTCCCCGCGATTTTTTTCTCAGACCTTCCCTTCTCTTTTTGTAAGCTTTCGTACTCTCCGCGATACAAGCCCATTTTGTATGTAGCTCTGCTTCTTTTTATCCAACAGCTGAGCGTATTATGAACCCATACACGTACACGAAAATATAATACATGACACCATGAGTGTCCTCGTGTTTTGTGCGTTTGCTGTTACACTGGGATGGTTTCGCCGTCGTTAAATCTATTAGATCGCGATCGCCTTTCTGTGGAAGGTGTGTACTGGGAAGCATTAGCGCCCTTGTCATTCTTTCTCTCCGCTTCGATTATCGTTTCTTGGCACAAGCCGCTGTTGTTTTTTCTTCCTCTTTTTTATCGTGGTGAGGCTTAGTCGCCTCGGATCATGGTAATTTTTCTTGTTCTCACTTCCAAGTGCCCGTAGATGTGATTGATTTTTCAATGTCTTCGGAGAATGGCTAATCTGGACTTCTTTTTAACCAGACCTGATAGAGTGGAGGGAAGCCATTTTATCACTTATCTCTTGAAATAATGGGCTCCCAGAAAGAGAAAGAACAAACTAACGAGGCGGAAGGCACTTTTATCGGTTTCGTTTTTACTTATGAAGAGGTGAAGCTGCGACGTCTGATCCTTAATTGTCCTCGACTGCTGTTCTTTTGAGTGTCCCTTTTTTTTCTCATCTCCTTTGCTTCAGATAACCGAATAGCCAGTCCTGTAAATAAGTATTCCTCCTTAAATAAGATATTAATGTAACCTATCGACTTTCATCTTTTTACAATGTTTTGTTGACATTTTTTATTTATTGCAAACACCATGAATTCATAAAACTTCGTTGAGTAGGTGATTAGTGTGCTTATTCACACGACGAAAGGGAAAATTCAATTGTTCTTTAGTTCGTTATTTTGCATGTGTCTTTTTTCGATCTTGATTATTAATCTGAGTTTGGCCTACGTTAGAGTAACGCATCAGAGCGTATAAATGGGTTCAGTAAATTAGTATGCATATGAAAGGTCTGCAAAAAAATGGATCTCAAGTTTTCCTTTTTCCACCTCCTGCTCTGAGAAATAAAGTTAAAGTAACACTTCGTCATATCGTAACTCTAATTGTGAGTTGGATTTTTTGGGCATCATCTTCAACACAGAAATATCAAAAAAGCCTACCTCGTAGCCCTAACTACATCGTCATTTCGTAGATACTAAACTCAACAGTTTATCAATTCTATTTTGACCAAAAAAAGTTCGTAGGATCCTTGTTAACACTTTTTGAAGAAAATAAATACGTAGAATTACTAAAATATGGCTATGAAATTTTTAAGTCAATTAATTAATTTTTTCTGGTGAATCTAAAACTTTAAGGAAAAACCTTTCTTTCTGCGAGAGAACACCTAGGTTTTGATGAGATAGCTGGTCAGTGGGATAACACTTTTTTTATGGATCCAAATTTATTTTTAGTACGATAGTCGTACGACCTATTGCATGTAAAAAAAAAACTCATATATATAGCTGTGCGACGATTCTTTGGCTAAAGATGTTACTTTTTGTTTACTCACAGACATAATTTTATATTATGCCTGTATTTAAATAAGAGATACTTATAAATTAATTTGGTTGATTAGGTATATATCACGCTTTTCAATCCCTTAGTCGAATAATCACCCACACGTCAATTCATAATTTAAGTAATTGTACATTACGCATTTAGTGAACGAGGTTAAGAATGTCGCAGATTTCACATGAATAAACGTCCGAGGCGAAGCCAAAGCGGTTAATGTGAAATCTAGGGTATTTCTTAACCTCTGAACGTGGTTCGTATACCGTTTTAGTATTTTACGTTTCCCGGTGCTCAGTAAGTAAAAAATCTGGTAATTTTCACTTGCGGGGCACCAGTGATGTAAATATTATTTTCATCTTACTATCTTATTGTTCATACTGATCCAAAATATGTTGAGACATACTATTTAGGAAAATAGATAGACTTAGCTTAAAACTACTCATTAGTGGACAACGTGTAAATAATTAATCATACTAATATTGCGCCAATTATCTCACTGTTACTTTAAATAGCTTACAATGTTTGTGTAGCATTTGCATATGATCAACAACTTGGAGTTTTATTATTGTTAAGATGATCTTTTGTCTAATAATTACTGTGAATCCTGGAAATTCAAATTTACTGTGATGTAAATGTCACGATTTACTTATTTATCAATGTACACAAGCACGCCTATACTTATCATGCACACATACAAACACAAATGACTCGTACTTTTTATCAGAAGAATCAAAATTACTATACAATTTTACGTTAAAATATATTAAGTACAAACGTAACGATGTGAAATAAATGTTAACGTTATACCGATGAAAACTTTTTTTCATCAACATGTTCTCCAGACAATTTTAAACAGTTTGAAGTTGTGATGAAGATAAATTTTATCATTGATTTTTTCAGTGCTTAAAGAGGTTCTGGCCCGTTGCTATGGTATATGCAGAACTCTCTATAGTTTGGTATGTCGTCTGTTTCTCTCTCTCCCCTGTGAAAATGTAACGTTTTACGGTTTTTCATTTTACTTATTAATTAATTTCTTCTCTCACCAGTACCCTTAAGATTTTTGATAAAATTAAATACTATCACTAGATAACTTTTCATCATTAGTAAAATTTTTAATTAAAAGTTCATTGTCAACAATCGAGATAAATGCAATAGAAGTGCTTGAAAAGACGACAGCCCATAAGCCTACATGTAAAAATTGGCTAAATAATAATATTAACTACTTTACTTAACCCTCGTGTCTTCAAATTTTGACAGTATCATTTTCATGACTTTCATTGTATCCCATTTGTCAGTTATATAACCGATAAAACTTCCTTAACAAGTGGGCCTCGTAGAACCCTGCAAAAGATCTAAGAAGATTCTTTTCTTCAACAACCTTCTAAGGAGTCTACTCATCACTGCAATAACTGCATTTAGAAGTTCATATCTTCAGATACCTTTGGTAGCACACTGAAATTCTCCTTTAATACAGCTAAGGAGTCCCCCTTCTCTATTGGATTATATAAGATTTTTGAAAGCAGTCTTTGTGTATTTGGTCATGTAGTTTTTCTACACGTGTAAGTGTACTTTGGATTTCGTGTTGATTCATCAAAGTCATTCTGCTTGCATAATCAATGTCATCTCAATAAGTTTGTACGTAATAATTTGTAAGATATTGTTTTGAAGACCTAAATAAGCTGTGTAATCAAGGGTAATTGTAGGGTAAAATATTTCATGTTGAACAATTGCATTCGAAATACATCTTAATACAAACATTACCTTTTGGATCATCACTTGCCTATGTGATGAAAAAATATGTGAAGAATAAGTAAGAGTAAAACAAAAATGAGTAGTAGGGTAGTAGTATTAAAAGAAGAAGAAGAAGAAGAAGGATACCGATTGCCTCAATGCCTACTCGCACCTGCCGACGACAGGTCGTTTAGGACCGACAGTTGCCACGAGACAATTGCCTACGATATCCATCATCAAGCTTTAGAGAGCTCTCGACGTATCTCGTGATTTGAGAGAGGCGCAGGCGCGTATAATAATCGTCGGCCACGCCCATTATAACGATGCCCAGCCGAGAATCCATTCCTCTACTCTTTTACTTTTTGTTTGTTTGTTTTTTTCTTACGTGTTTTTTGCTTTTTTTCACAATACTTACCTTCTGACTACTGAATTTTTTGTGTGTGTGTTTGTGTGTGCGTGTGTGCGAGTAAAGATGTGTGGTGCTATTTCTGTGCATGAGCATAACATCGTGCTACGTTATACCAAGGAGTGTGTACGTGTGTATGCGTCCGTGTGCTGGCCCGATTACATACAAGTACAAAAAAAAAAAAAAAAAAGAGATACGGTTTTTGTAATTAAATACCACAGCAGTGAGTCATTGGAGGCGTTTCATAATTCCTGACACTTCCATCGGTTCGGTGACCGACTGCTTTCTATCTTACTGTTTGACTGTTGTCTGCATTTCTCGCCAGTCAGCCCAGTAATTGTGATGAGTATAAGATTCTTGAATAATGGCTCTCAACTTGCTGATGGCCAAAGAGTACTACTTTTAATACTTTTTTCTAAATTGAACAAGATATCCCATATGACTATTTAAGGTCTCTTTGTGTTTTTTTACTGTTGAATTGAGTACATTTGATTTGAGTACAATTTGCAAGTACTACAGATCAGTTTTGTATTCATAAGAAATAGATTTCAACCTCAAGTGCTTATACGGGCTTCATGCTGCGTAAAATACGTAACAAAGAATACAGCTTTCTAAAAAAAGTAATTTAAATCTGAATTTCTACTTTCTTTCACAAAATTTCATTACTTTCAAAAAATTAATTTCCTCACCCGTAGACACAACTGTTGTTTACTTGCTCAATGAAAAATAATAGCGGGTATCAAATTGAATCCAACAGAATAAGGAAGCCAAGGTACATGAAAGATCACTGCTAAACGTCGATGAAAGCTTAAGAACCCAGCGAAAGAAGCAAAGAGGCGAGGAGGGAGAAGAAAACCGGGCGTGCACGAGAAGAAGAGTATGAGGGAGAGGCAAGTGCGGGGAGAACGAGTACCCGGTTGTTAGGCCCCTCTCGAATCGGTGGGAGGAGATGCACTTTTCGAGTCGGTTTTACACATTATGCGGCTGCCACACGCAATGCTGGCATCCATCCTTTTGCGCGAAATGTTATCCTCCCGTTCCTCCGTTTACCAACAATTTCCTCGTCTAGTCTGGAATTCAATTTTAGTCCACGTGCGAGTTAATTTTTTGGGAACTATTGCCGAGTTACTTATTTTTTAGTGGCAATATATTTCATGTACTTGATACGTACAATAAAAATAGTACAGTTTAATTCATTATTTTGATTATATTCATAAAAATTGGAAGCAACTACCTAATTGTTTGTTAAATTCAAATTATGAAAATTTGAAGACGACAAGCTACGTATGCATAAACGTCTAAACAAAACTAGAAATGCCTTAAAATATCGCAACTCAGACATCCCCACATACTTTTTGGCGAAGTAGAAGTTCCTCGGAACATTTCTTTGTTGCAACGATTGGGATTCGCTTGGGCGACGTTCTCCTGCTTTGATTCATTGTTCAAACAAGTGACCAAGAACTGCCTGCAGTAAATTCACATCTCGAAAACGCGACGCATTTCAGCCTCTTAGTCGGACACTCACGCGGCATACTTGCAAAGATTCTGTTCTTCACCTACCGAAGATACCCTCATAAACTAGTCGAAGCTACTATTCGCTATTGTTCCGCCGATGCCGTTCAAATGTAAAAAGAAAGGGGAGAAAGGAAAAAAAGACGTCGTAACCTGAATAAAAACCAACACGCAGACGAGAAAACGAGGCGACGCAAGGATGGAGGAAGAGAGAAAGGCAAAAAGGGAGTCAAGAAAGGTGGAGGGGGACCCCGGAGAGGAGCCCACGGCTGGCGCAGCTGAGTTATGGTGCAGGTTAATTATACAAAACATTCAATTATATGCCTTACCTCCACCCCCCCCCCTCTTTCTCTGTAGAGCGTACGCCCGCACTCGCTTGCGTGCACTACCCAATCCTCCTCTCTTCTTCGCTTCGAACTTCCGAAGCAATAGCCAAGCGCCAGGTTGTAGCGCAAGCTTAGAAAAGCGCTGAAAAAATATACGTGTACACACGTTCGAACACCCACAAGCACGAGCGCCTCAAACGGCAGTGCGATGGGCGAACTCCCGAGTTGAAAGCGCCGCTTATCGCTTGGATTGAAATGCTATTGGATGTATCGTCACATGTCACGGGTATTCGTGTTGATAAATTCACAACATAAAACAGATCAGAGTAATATCGTAGTGATTGTTATTTTCATCCTTTGTGATGTTATGTCGTCATTCGAGCGAGCGCTGTCTGTTTCACGCATATCATTGAGAACACAGTTCAGGTGACTTAGCGTTACTTGATTCCTTTTTAGAATTAAATCCAGTATAGTTTCACATACTCGAAAGGGAAATTCGGCATTAAGTTTGGAGTGCTCTGTACTTAAAAAATAGATAAAGAATTGGGCTTTAGTACTCTGTCTTCCAAGTTGATTTAGAATTAACTTCTGGAGTACGTAAATTTCAAAACCAGCAACCTTGTTCAGGTAATATTTTATTTTACTCGTCTATGTTAGGAATTACGAGGATGTCAAAAAACTTTTGTATCTAGAGCCCTATTGTATTACGTGCAAATCCCTAAGTTTTCTGGGACCCAAACTTACAGAATCCGATGGCATTGGAGCCCTTCCTCTTTTAGTTATTTTTTTTTTTTTTTTTTAATGATAGAGGACAACAGCGCACTGGGCCAACCAGCGTGATTTTCTCATCAGCATCAGGGTTCTTTCTCCTTTCTCTTGATTCATTTCCATAAAGCGCGTCCTTCCGAGAAAAAACGGACACGAATCTCATCCACGTGAATATATTTCCTACACTCGCACACGTGCATACATGTATACCTGGTTGCACACACGTAAAAATCACAAGTTTGTCGTGTTCGTCGATCCAAGGATTTAGTTCCCAAGAGTACGTGGTTAGGAACAGCTCAAATTCGCACGACTGAGCGCGCTAAAAAGAAGCAATGTGTTATTCGCACATGTCTGTGCTTAAATATGTCGCTCGCACCAAATAGCTGGCTTTTTTTATCTTTTTATTGAACGTTCGTGAATTGGTGCATCCTAAATCTTTCAGCATAGACTGATGAACAAAAATTAATGTAAGGCAATGCCATTCATCATGTTTGGCAGTGAGAAAGTTCCATTCATCTCGTGTTACCTATGCTGATGCTGACTTGGAGGAATGGACATTTAAATTTGGCCTGATAAAACTGTATATGCTGTATATGTGTGCGTCTATCGTCTATTGTAGTACCTGAAGAGAGTTTTCATATGGTGGTACCTATCGACGAGTTTTTGGCAGAGTGTCGATTACTTGAATGTTCTCTGAGCTACTGTTGCTAATGTAATAAGTGATGGTTTTTAGTCTCCGTTCGATTTCAAGACAATTTCAAATAAATGAACAAGAAAATATGATCAGTAGATCTACTAAACCTAAACAATCTAATCTACTTGAGGAGCTTTTGAGAATAACAAAGTAGTTCGAAGTTATTCAAAATAGATAACATTCCCGTTCATCAAGCTAATTGTGACTTGTCGTTGATCCATTAGAGTTCATCGATACATACTCTCACGTCATATTTCATAAGTTTGAATGACATAAAAAATAAAGAACAAAAATAAAGTAAATAAAAATATTTGGACGTGAACAAGAAGAGATCAAAGAAACACTGAGAAAGGAGAAAGAGCAAAAATATATCTAAGGATCTGAGGTGCGTTACCTGTATGAGGCCAGGAACCTTATACGCCGGCGCCGGAGCCCCCCCGCGGCCACAGACACTGTGCCGCCCTGCATGCCTGCCTGGATTACCTGCAAGGTATGCTGCTGCACTCGCATCCACGATATGCGAACCGCGGCGTGTGTTCGAGCTCGTGTGCAGTGTATGCACACAACACAGAGAGGATGACCCGAGCGAAAGGGAAAGAATAGAACACGAGGAGAGCTTGTCGTAAAAAGATGCGAAGAAAGTTGTCCAACCGAACAATCGCTTTTGACTAATCGATTCTTTGCTTTGCTGATAGAGATGTTACTACGCAAGCGAGTAGCCTTGTATGGCTTTGGTATTTAAGTACGAGTAACGACGTATTTCACTCTGATCTGTGATCGTGTTTTTGGTTATTAGGTTGATAGCTTTTCTTAAAAACGATTTTCTTACTGTATTCGAAGTCTCGAGTCTTTCTAAGTTAAATACGTACAGGATCCGATTGGTATTTGACAGTAACGATCCGATCAACCAGAGACTAAAAATGAAAATTTATGGTGTTTACACGTTAAATAGAATGTAAGCTTTTCTTCTTATACTTGTTTCCGAACGAAGGAAATCCACAAGTTTGATCGTTGGTTACCCTGACTACTCTTTCGGCTCTAATAATCAAGTGCATTGACAAGTGCTCACGCGAACCAATACCAATCGTTTTCATTTACTTTACTTAGCTAAATGAAAACCTATAGCTTAACTTTCTTTATTACGGATAATCTTGTTTTTTTATGTACATTAAAATTGTATATTACGTCTTAAATTGAATTTGGTTTTACTATCACCCCCCATTTTTCTTCCTTTTAGCTGGATTTCAAAATTTTACTACCCAATTTAATAAATTTGGAAATGAGCACTAGTTTCGCAGGATTACTGGGTTTCAGAGTTTAGGTTATCAAGTCACGAGATTTTAATAGCTTGGAATTCTTATTTTGAGCTAGTTGGATACCGTTTTTGAGAACACGGGTGCGAGCACACCTTGCCCCTTCTTTCCCTCGTCAAAGACACGATGAATAATAAAGAATTGCCAAAAATGTCAAAAAAATATCCGATTTATTTAAATCCTTATTCTTACCTAGACTATTTCATTATATTTTCGAAACATCCATTATATGCAAATACAGTTGTATACTTATTTTTATAACTAATATTTTTTGTACTGTATGTACTCACCACCCATAATGTACAAAGTTTGATGAATCAAAATACATATATCGGAGACTTTCACAGTCAACCATCGTGTGTATAGTGATTATCACGCTCATGCACAAGTTCATTCATTTGTGTAATTTTATTTACATATTAGTCCAGCCGCCAACCCAAAGGGATTCGCGTAACCTTTTGACGTCTATGGCTTCACCAAAATTTTTTTTTAATGGAGCTTCATCTCCTGAATTTCGAGGGTATAACCTCGCAAAACGACACAAAAAAGTTATAATCAATTTTTATGAGCAAATATTGAAATTACGTTTTTTTGATTAAAAAATTTTTTTTCTTATTTTTTAGCACATTATGAACAAAAAAATTGGGATGTAAATAACCAAACCCCATAGAATTCAAGTAAAAAATTTACAAAGTTCCAAAAAACGCGTTTTTTCACATTTCGACAGCATGTTAAACAATTACTATTTATTATTTTGACACTCTACAAGAGCACAAAATATTCGTTAAACATCGTACTTTAACGATATGTATAAAATCACATTATATCTCCTACTTAAAGCAAAAAGGTATCTCACAGAATTCGTTAAAACATCAGGCGACGTGTACTTAAAAAACTCACAATGCTTGAAAATTCTGTTGTTTTTCGATTTTACTCGCTTGGAAGCCTTTGATGTGATTGAAAATATTCGAATTGCACAATAAAAACCTACTGGATGTCATGCAAAAGATGAATGATAATGTGATCCATACTTGAAAAATATTGGTTTATTGGTTAACGTAACAAATTTCAAGCATAAAATTTGAAAGGGTCTCCAGTGGAAGAAATTGAGAGGTCGTAGGTAGCTTAATTAATAGATAAGATCTCGCTAATTCCTGCGGTGTCTTTATTTACCCCTCAAACCGTGTGAATAATTTCTAGATATTTGCCCTCGAAGTTCACATATTATACACAACCTCTTATGGAGCAACGTGACAATATCATAATTTTTTAACCATGATGGAGAAGTTACATATTAGGACAGTAATTGTTTTATAGAGAGAAATCTCAGCCTTCAGATAATACCTTGAAAAATATAGATAACCCTGGGAAAATTCGAGATGCATTAGCATATAGTTTAATATATGCATACATGATCGAAGAGTGCATTGTATTTATAGCAATACCAACTGACCCAACTATTTTCGGGTTGAGACCAGTGCCTGCTAGAGCCCCCTTCGTCTCACTGTGGTGGAATGATATTTTTACATTTGTACACGTTTCTGATAATAAATTGTTATAAATATTTAAACAAATATTTTCTTTTTGACAACTGCAGAAAGAATAGCAGGGAATCTAGGCTATTGAATAGTAGCAAAATTTTATTCTTCATCTCTTGCAGTTTGCAGTTGCAATTAGGCACTGACTCTGTTAGGGATGGTAATACCCTCTGTGCTTTTTGAGGTAAGAGCAAATCATCTTCTTTCAAGTGACCAAAAGCTGTAGGATCAAGTCTCACTTTATGGTAACTTTTACAGTACGATTTTTTTTCAAGAATTCATGATTACTTTTTGTTTGGAATTTTGTTAATGATGACATCCAGTAGCTTATTGTTGTGCAGTTTGAATATTTTCAGTCACATCAGTAGTCTAACAAGTGACTAAAATAAGAAAAAAAAGAGAATTTTGAAATATTGTGAATTTTCAAACACGTTATCTGAGTTTTAACGAATTTTGCGAGAGATCTTTTTGTTTCAAGTTGGAGAGAAATGTGCAAAAGGATGTTTTTTCAAAAAAAAAAAAATTTTTAATTCATTTATCAAAATTATTAATAATCTTTTTTGCGTGATTTTTTGAGGTTCTACCTTCCATATATCAGTTCAAGAGATAAAACTCCATAAAAACCCTTTGGTGGAGCCATAAACCTCAAAAGGCTACGGGAACTCTCTCCTAGATTATCTGCAGTAAAGTGCAACATATTACCAATATGTGCATCTTGCGTAAATAAATTATCACAATTTCCAAAAAGTACAGCATACTTTTTTCACTTTTTTATGAGATACGAAAGGAACTGTGAAAGTCGTAAATATGAAATAGTGCCATTTTACTCCATCTCTTGGAATTCCGAAGCTCATTGCTTAAAAAGTAAAGGAAGCAGCCCAGAATCGTAACGTTGGAACTGGCTTTTATTGTTTTATAGTAAGCCGTAAAAAAGTCACTTGGTTATTAGAACACAAAAAAATGAGGATGAGGAAAAAAGTCCCCTTCCCCAAGAAGACGACTGCGTGTGTGTGATTTGTTGAGGAAGGCAATATAAAAATCCGGACACAATAGGGAATTCAAAATATATAAATCACTCTTAAGCACCGATGCAGCCCTATAAAATCCTAATTTTTTTTATTCCTCCTACGTCTGTTACTTGCAACTGGTGGAATCGTTAAAACTGTCTTCTTTATGCGCCCCGATGTAATTATATACGTACGTATCGAATGTTGCTACTAAGCATTTCATGCAGTAATTAAATTTATCAAGTTTCATCCAAACAAACTTTGCACTCGCCGTTCGTACAACTTACATTTTTATAAGTCTCCTTTTTTTGTCTTGCGAGTCGGTTGCATACGTTGCACGTGCCAATATACACTGTACACGAGAGCAAGAATCCATTATCTTTGAAAAGAACCAAAGAGCCGCGAATTAAAACAAAGGAGACGAGGGAAGAAAAAGAGAGGCCGCTACATTGTGCACGACATCGCAAACAGCTGCGGCTCCTCTTGCTCTCTCCCTCATTGTGTGCACGCGTATCACAATCCTCTGCATAAATACGTAAACGTATATCTATACACACCTTCGTCTACCCCTCGCTAAAGGGGATCTCTGTGTATCTCTATATCTTTTTTTGGGCCTTACGTACGTCGTTTGCAGGCCCATAAACGTCCGGCGGTCGCCTGTGATATACTGGTGAGCTGTATATTACGCAGATAACGCCCGTGACGCCGATCACCTTTTTTAAAATTTTTGTTGGCACCACGAAAAAAGCCATGTATATTGTTGTTGTATCGTACGTATTGTGTACGTATTTTTGTACGTAAGTCTAATGAAAATATTGTATTCTGATATTTGAAGAGGTGTCATTGATAAAACAAGCAAAAATTCTTCTGTACGACTGGTTAGAATAAGTATTTAGAATTGCAGAAGTATTTACAAGATATGCTGAAAAAATTTGCGTACTTGTCTTGGAGCATTTAAATATAAATCCAGAAGCTAATTTTAATAATAAATTTTTAAAAATCTTCTTCAAAATATTATTGTAATTCGCTTTGTATTTAAGACCAATGCCGAAGTATACAATTTTTGGACAATTTTCGAAATTAATACAACGCGTTTTATGTAAAAAACATATGATTATACCTTGAAAAAACGTAACTCAATTGGGTTCAATGTGGTCTTACTCTTCTATTTTGAAATTCAGAAATATTAAAAGAAATGTTTTACGTGGCCTCTTGAAAACTTTTGAAATAAAGTTTAATTTTTTTACTTTGTTTTTAGAATGGATTGTATGCTATTGCAATATGATAAAGCATAAATAAATACGCATTTTACTGAATCATTGGGCGTACTTTATAATGTAAACTTTCTAAAATCTCTTTTTTAAATACAGAACTATTTAATCTAACAAAATTGGAGTATTTAATTAAAGTCTTACTATATTATTCAAAAGGTCCGTTTATACGTAGAGCATTTAACATGATTCTGTAATTAAGTGAAGCACTTTTGTTTATAAGCAACAACATACTTTGGTTATTAAACTTTTCCATGTATAACTTTATTACTCGGTTTATTCAGAGTGTGTAATGAATAATATATCATGTAAACTAAAGTTTCAAATAAAACAACTACAAACACAAAAAAATGTACTTTATAATACATTCTATGAAAGTTTACTTTAGTTCAAAGACATATTTATGCTGTATAGATCAGAAGTTCAAGTAATAAATCTGATGATATGTATTTCTTTCAAATTAAAAAATTGTTAGACTACTACAAAATTTGATTTTAAAAATGGAAGCAAACATAACAATTTAGTTCTTAACATTTTTCTTTTGTACAATAACTAGTTATGTTAAACACGCTTCGCGTGATCTGGTTTATTATGACTGCTTTTGTACTCAGTTTTATTATTTAATTGGCGCACCATACTACAAAACGAGAACACAATTTTTTTTGTCTTTCTAATCGTATACTTACATAAACACTCTAAAACTCACCCTTGCAACATTTGTGTTCCCGCTAATTACACAATTTTTTTTCAACACAACTTATAAACGTCATATCGTCATAAAAATAATTCAGTAACTATTTAATATATTTATATTTTTTTTCTATTGAAAATTTATGCAACGTAGTATAATTAATGTGACATTCAAAAATTACGTGCTATTGAAGTAGTTTTGTCGTGTTCGTCGATCCAAGGATTTAGTTCCCAAGAGTACGTGGTTAGGAACAGCTCAAATTCGCACGACTGAGCGCGCTAAAAAGAAGCAATGTGTTATTCGCACATGTCTGTGCTTAAATATGTCGCTCGCACCAAATAGCTGGCTTTTTTTATCTTTTTATTGAACGTTCGTGAATTGGTGCATCCTAAATCTTTCAGCATAGACTGATGAACAAAAATTAATGTAAGGCAATGCCATTCATCATGTTTGGCAGTGAGAAAGTTCCATTCATCTCGTGTTACCTATGCTGATGCTGACTTGGAGGAATGGACATTTAAATTTGGCCTGATAAAACTGTATATGCTGTATATGTGTGCGTCTATCGTCTATTGTAGTACCTGAAGAGAGTTTTCATATGGTGGTACCTATCGACGAGTTTTTGGCAGAGTGTCGATTACTTGAATGTTCTCTGAGCTACTGTTGCTAATGTAATAAGTGATGGTTTTTAGTCTCCGTTCGATTTCAAGACAATTTCAAATAAATGAACAAGAAAATATGATCAGTAGATCTACTAAACCTAAACAATCTAATCTACTTGAGGAGCTTTTGAGAATAACAAAGTAGTTCGAAGTTATTCAAAATAGATAACATTCCCGTTCATCAAGCTAATTGTGACTTGTCGTTGATCCATTAGAGTTCATCGATACATACTCTCACGTCATATTTCATAAGTTTGAATGACATAAAAAATAAAGAACAAAAATAAAGTAAATAAAAATATTTGGACGTGAACAAGAAGAGATCAAAGAAACACTGAGAAAGGAGAAAGAGCAAAAATATATCTAAGGATCTGAGGTGCGTTACCTGTATGAGGCCAGGAACCTTATACGCCGGCGCCGGAGCCCCCCCGCGGCCACAGACACTGTGCCGCCCTGCATGCCTGCCTGGATTACCTGCAAGGTATGCTGCTGCACTCGCATCCACGATATGCGAACCGCGGCGTGTGTTCGAGCTCGTGTGCAGTGTATGCACACAACACAGAGAGGATGACCCGAGCGAAAGGGAAAGAATAGAACACGAGGAGAGCTTGTCGTAAAAAGATGCGAAGAAAGTTGTCCAACCGAACAATCGCTTTTGACTAATCGATTCTTTGCTTTGCTGATAGAGATGTTACTACGCAAGCGAGTAGCCTTGTATGGCTTTGGTATTTAAGTACGAGTAACGACGTATTTCACTCTGATCTGTGATCGTGTTTTTGGTTATTAGGTTGATAGCTTTTCTTAAAAACGATTTTCTTACTGTATTCGAAGTCTCGAGTCTTTCTAAGTTAAATACGTACAGGATCCGATTGGTATTTGACAGTAACGATCCGATCAACCAGAGACTAAAAATGAAAATTTATGGTGTTTACACGTTAAATAGAATGTAAGCTTTTCTTCTTATACTTGTTTCCGAACGAAGGAAATCCACAAGTTTGATCGTTGGTTACCCTGACTACTCTTTCGGCTCTAATAATCAAGTGCATTGACAAGTGCTCACGCGAACCAATACCAATCGTTTTCATTTACTTTACTTAGCTAAATGAAAACCTATAGCTTAACTTTCTTTATTACGGATAATCTTGTTTTTTTATGTACATTAAAATTGTATATTACGTCTTAAATTGAATTTGGTTTTACTATCACCCCCCATTTTTCTTCCTTTTAGCTGGATTTCAAAATTTTACTACCCAATTTAATAAATTTGGAAATGAGCACTAGTTTCGCAGGATTACTGGGTTTCAGAGTTTAGGTTATCAAGTCACGAGATTTTAATAGCTTGGAATTCTTATTTTGAGCTAGTTGGATACCGTTTTTGAGAACACGGGTGCGAGCACACCTTGCCCCTTCTTTCCCTCGTCAAAGACACGATGAATAATAAAGAATTGCCAAAAATGTCAAAAAAATATCCGATTTATTTAAATCCTTATTCTTACCTAGACTATTTCATTATATTTTCGAAACATCCATTATATGCAAATACAGTTGTATACTTATTTTTATAACTAATATTTTTTGTACTGTATGTACTCACCACCCATAATGTACAAAGTTTGATGAATCAAAATACATATATCGGAGACTTTCACAGTCAACCATCGTGTGTATAGTGATTATCACGCTCATGCACAAGTTCATTCATTTGTGTAATTTTATTTACATATTAGTCCAGCCGCCAACCCAAAGGGATTCGCGTAACCTTTTGACGTCTATGGCTTCACCAAAATTTTTTTTTAATGGAGCTTCATCTCCTGAATTTCGAGGGTATAACCTCGCAAAACGACACAAAAAAGTTATAATCAATTTTTATGAGCAAATATTGAAATTACGTTTTTTTGATTAAAAAATTTTTTTTCTTATTTTTTAGCACATTATGAACAAAAAAATTGGGATGTAAATAACCAAACCCCATAGAATTCAAGTAAAAAATTTACAAAGTTCCAAAAAACGCGTTTTTTCACATTTCGACAGCATGTTAAACAATTACTATTTATTATTTTGACACTCTACAAGAGCACAAAATATTCGTTAAACATCGTACTTTAACGATATGTATAAAATCACATTATATCTCCTACTTAAAGCAAAAAGGTATCTCACAGAATTCGTTAAAACATCAGGCGACGTGTACTTAAAAAACTCACAATGCTTGAAAATTCTGTTGTTTTTCGATTTTACTCGCTTGGAAGCCTTTGATGTGATTGAAAATATTCGAATTGCACAATAAAAACCTACTGGATGTCATGCAAAAGATGAATGATAATGTGATCCATACTTGAAAAATATTGGTTTATTGGTTAACGTAACAAATTTCAAGCATAAAATTTGAAAGGGTCTCCAGTGGAAGAAATTGAGAGGTCGTAGGTAGCTTAATTAATAGATAAGATCTCGCTAATTCCTGCGGTGTCTTTATTTACCCCTCAAACCGTGTGAATAATTTCTAGATATTTGCCCTCGAAGTTCACATATTATACACAACCTCTTATGGAGCAACGTGACAATATCATAATTTTTTAACCATGATGGAGAAGTTACATATTAGGACAGTAATTGTTTTATAGAGAGAAATCTCAGCCTTCAGATAATACCTTGAAAAATATAGATAACCCTGGGAAAATTCGAGATGCATTAGCATATAGTTTAATATATGCATACATGATCGAAGAGTGCATTGTATTTATAGCAATACCAACTGACCCAACTATTTTCGGGTTGAGACCAGTGCCTGCTAGAGCCCCCTTCGTCTCACTGTGGTGGAATGATATTTTTACATTTGTACACGTTTCTGATAATAAATTGTTATAAATATTTAAACAAATATTTTCTTTTTGACAACTGCAGAAAGAATAGCAGGGAATCTAGGCTATTGAATAGTAGCAAAATTTTATTCTTCATCTCTTGCAGTTTGCAGTTGCAATTAGGCACTGACTCTGTTAGGGATGGTAATACCCTCTGTGCTTTTTGAGGTAAGAGCAAATCATCTTCTTTCAAGTGACCAAAAGCTGTAGGATCAAGTCTCACTTTATGGTAACTTTTACAGTACGATTTTTTTTCAAGAATTCATGATTACTTTTTGTTTGGAATTTTGTTAATGATGACATCCAGTAGCTTATTGTTGTGCAGTTTGAATATTTTCAGTCACATCAGTAGTCTAACAAGTGACTAAAATAAGAAAAAAAAGAGAATTTTGAAATATTGTGAATTTTCAAACACGTTATCTGAGTTTTAACGAATTTTGCGAGAGATCTTTTTGTTTCAAGTTGGAGAGAAATGTGCAAAAGGATGTTTTTTCAAAAAAAAAAAAATTTTTAATTCATTTATCAAAATTATTAATAATCTTTTTTGCGTGATTTTTTGAGGTTCTACCTTCCATATATCAGTTCAAGAGATAAAACTCCATAAAAACCCTTTGGTGGAGCCATAAACCTCAAAAGGCTACGGGAACTCTCTCCTAGATTATCTGCAGTAAAGTGCAACATATTACCAATATGTGCATCTTGCGTAAATAAATTATCACAATTTCCAAAAAGTACAGCATACTTTTTTCACTTTTTTATGAGATACGAAAGGAACTGTGAAAGTCGTAAATATGAAATAGTGCCATTTTACTCCATCTCTTGGAATTCCGAAGCTCATTGCTTAAAAAGTAAAGGAAGCAGCCCAGAATCGTAACGTTGGAACTGGCTTTTATTGTTTTATAGTAAGCCGTAAAAAAGTCACTTGGTTATTAGAACACAAAAAAATGAGGATGAGGAAAAAAGTCCCCTTCCCCAAGAAGACGACTGCGTGTGTGTGATTTGTTGAGGAAGGCAATATAAAAATCCGGACACAATAGGGAATTCAAAATATATAAATCACTCTTAAGCACCGATGCAGCCCTATAAAATCCTAATTTTTTTTATTCCTCCTACGTCTGTTACTTGCAACTGGTGGAATCGTTAAAACTGTCTTCTTTATGCGCCCCGATGTAATTATATACGTACGTATCGAATGTTGCTACTAAGCATTTCATGCAGTAATTAAATTTATCAAGTTTCATCCAAACAAACTTTGCACTCGCCGTTCGTACAACTTACATTTTTATAAGTCTCCTTTTTTTGTCTTGCGAGTCGGTTGCATACGTTGCACGTGCCAATATACACTGTACACGAGAGCAAGAATCCATTATCTTTGAAAAGAACCAAAGAGCCGCGAATTAAAACAAAGGAGACGAGGGAAGAAAAAGAGAGGCCGCTACATTGTGCACGACATCGCAAACAGCTGCGGCTCCTCTTGCTCTCTCCCTCATTGTGTGCACGCGTATCACAATCCTCTGCATAAATACGTAAACGTATATCTATACACACCTTCGTCTACCCCTCGCTAAAGGGGATCTCTGTGTATCTCTATATCTTTTTTTGGGCCTTACGTACGTCGTTTGCAGGCCCATAAACGTCCGGCGGTCGCCTGTGATATACTGGTGAGCTGTATATTACGCAGATAACGCCCGTGACGCCGATCACCTTTTTTAAAATTTTTGTTGGCACCACGAAAAAAGCCATGTATATTGTTGTTGTATCGTACGTATTGTGTACGTATTTTTGTACGTAAGTCTAATGAAAATATTGTATTCTGATATTTGAAGAGGTGTCATTGATAAAACAAGCAAAAATTCTTCTGTACGACTGGTTAGAATAAGTATTTAGAATTGCAGAAGTATTTACAAGATATGCTGAAAAAATTTGCGTACTTGTCTTGGAGCATTTAAATATAAATCCAGAAGCTAATTTTAATAATAAATTTTTAAAAATCTTCTTCAAAATATTATTGTAATTCGCTTTGTATTTAAGACCAATGCCGAAGTATACAATTTTTGGACAATTTTCGAAATTAATACAACGCGTTTTATGTNAGATTCGAACCCGATATTGTATAGATTGGCAAGATCATGTTTTATCATTCGGTCAAATTAATTAAAATTTGTCAAATTAATTTATAAAATGGTAAGCTTAATTTAATTATTAGTAATTTTGTTTATTTTATTCTAAGGATTTTTTTTTATTAATGATCTCCTTATATGACAGTATTTCAGAATTAATTTAAAAACTAATTTTGTCAAAACGTAATGTAACTAAATCATTATAAATAATTTTGTAAAATTAATTCTTAACACGTATTCCTTGTACTTATTCGTTCTGAAAAAATTAATTTATTGATTAAATGTATTTATTTTTTCAGTTTAAGCAATTTGCTATTTATTTTATTTCTTGATCGCGTACACAAAAATTCACAAGAATATTGTCAAGACCAATATTCTTGAGAATATTATCTTGGTATTGTCTTGAAATTTTAAATTGTATCTTGTCTTGAATATTGTCGTAAAAAATAAGACAAGACAAGACAATATCAAGAGTACTCTTGAGATATCGTACAGCCCTAATTTTATTGCTTAAGAAAATTGCTTGTTTAGTCTATCGTGTAATGAACAGTAAATAATATTCTTATTATGGCACTATTATTGTTGATGAGATCACAATTGCTCTGTTCTCATATCTATCTTTTCCGATTCGATGTTAAGTTATATATAAATTAAACTATTCTCAGCGTCAGTCTTTTAAGAAACATATACTATTGACATAGAGTTATTAAAAAAGGTAATAAAAATAACCGCTTGACAATTTGTTTTGGCTTGACAGCTTATGTGTGCACGTGTACACATTTGTTATTTAGATTTAAAAAATACAAGCCTCAAAGATAACAAAGTAATTAAGATATGATGAGGTAACTTGACCTAGACCAGGACAATTAGAGAGACGAGACTCCCTTGATAAATTACCAGGATGGGTTCTCTTTCCTTTACTTTTCACGCACACATGCATTAATTTTGTATACCTATTCGTATTAAACTTGTACTTGATCGTCTCTGACAGCCTGATGTCCATCTATACATAAAAATGGGTATGTCAAAATCTTTATAAACTGCAGAATTGGAGAAAAACAAAACTTGTACTGTTTTTTATCTTTGTACATTAATTTTTTACTTTTACTTATATCAGTATACATACATGTTTACCTTAATAAGTTATTTAAATTGCTAGCCGATTTTCAACAACGTGTTTCATCTAGAATCCAAATCTAAAGTTATCCTATCTTTAAAAAACGATGGGTCACGTGATGAAGCCTGTTTATTCGTCGTGTGATTGGCTGAGATTAATTAAGCGAGGGTAAATTTGAAAATGAAATTTTGAAAAATCAGTGAAAAGTCACTTAAATTTATAAGTTAATAAAGATTACAATATTGCGTGTTACAACAAAGATATAATTATTGTATTTTTTGTTAAAAATATAGACAATAAATATTTAATTAAATTTCAAGGGTTGGCGCGCGGAGCGCGCAGGGGGCGCAGCCCCCTAGTAAAACAAAAAAGAGTTGCATCAAATTTTTTCGCATTTATTTCTCACTTTATTGTCATCATTAGGATTGCTCTTTTCATATTACACATCATGTACATCGACTTGCCTATGAAACGAATAGGGATTCGAACCCAATATTGTATGGATTGGCAAGACCATGTTTTATCATCCGGCCAACATGGGCGGACATTTGTGATGACGATTTAAACGATCAAACGTTAAAAAGTATAGTTAAAAATTTTGAAGATAATTCACAGGAAAAAATTTTTAAGGTATACGTACTTGTACATCAGACGAAAATTAAATTTCGGAGGTTTTTTGTTTTTCGCACTTTGCAGACTAAAAATCCCATGACTCTTGAATAATCATCGATTAACTTAAGCTTCGTCAATCCATGTTTTCCTTAAAACAATTTTTCACATTTAGAAAACAAACGTTAATGAGACTAGTGACGTTAAAAAAAGGTTAACTTAATAATCAATCAAAATGCTTGAAACAAGTTTACATTGGAAATCTGGGAGAGATAGAAATGGATAAATAAAAATTTTACATTTCATCCGATTACTCATGGGATCTGTAACTTTTGTAATGAACCCTAACTGATAGGATAAGAAATCAGAGCTCTAATTGAAATTAATTCTGGACGGTTATAAGGAGGTTCCAGTGCCCAAGATTTGCAAACCTAGGCATACGCTATTAAATAATTGAAATCATGCTGAAACAAGTATACAAGTATACATGTCTTAGAGTTTAAGACCTTATTTTTCCAAAGTCATTGCCAAAATAGTAGGTAACTAAACTCAAAATTGAGATAATTGCAAAAAAATGGGATACTTTGTTTACGTCTGGTAGTACAAGAAAAGTTGGGGACCCATATTGTATTCATAGCTTGGCAGAAGGTCGTGCACATTAAGTAGAGGTAGATTTTCAATTTTTATAAATATAATTCATTATTTTGGCCATATTGAATGCGCAGAAAAATAAAATAGTTATTTGAAATTTATTCTTATAATAGCCATAGTGAAAAATAATTACGATTTTGTGGCACATCCAAAATTTATTTGTCATTTGTAAGTCTAAGTAAATGTGTTATATAGTATTTCATATAGGACACAATTTAATCAGTGTGGTACACGATGGAACCTCCTTGATATAACAAAGATTATATGCAAAATGAGTATAGCTATTTTGGCTGAGATACGCTGGTAGCGTTTACGACTGTTATCAGCATAGTCTTGTTTTACGCACAAGGGTCTAGATAGCGAAAATGAGCAGCATGGTAGTGTCCATCTGAAATCTTTATCGATGTAGAGTATATCCCACATATCTTCAGTCCAATGAAATACTGTTAAAATAATAGTATATTACGTACCAAGGGACTAAAGCAAGCCAGTTCGTGGCTGTTGTAGTGTGCGCTACAAGCAATAGCCACTCGCTGGCTTGCTTTAGTCTCGCGGTGCGTATACACTTTTATATCACACTCAGTGGAAAGTTCGTTGCATTGAGAGGGAGAGAGATAGAAGGAAAACAAGCCATTCATTGTGTGGTTATAGGTTATATCACAAGAGTTTTTATAATTGTTTCCGATTGTGATATTTAGGACATTCCTGTATTTTTGTATAAAATATGGCAACAGTTTCGACAGTCATGTTCGAAGAGGATTCTTCTGACGAAGAAAACTTTAACGAGGATAAAGTAGGGGAAGGAAGAGACTTTGACTGTCAACGAAATGCCATTGTTCAAAATTTACTTCCCATAAAATCGAGAGCATTATATGAATATGCATACGCTCGATTCTTACAATGGAAGCATAAGAACAAGGACCTAATTATTTAACTCTTTTAATGAATGTGTTTCGAAATGTAATAATTTCAATAGTTTATTATACAAGATTGATAAAAATGAAGAACTGTAAAAATGCAGTTATTATTTAAAAATGTGTGAACAAAGAAAATTGTATAACAATTTTAATTATTTCCATTTGTTCAGAATCTCATGTTTTTTTTTGTATAAAATACACCAGCAAACAGTACATTGGCTTCTTTTATCTTGTTGATATTTCTCAAATTTGTTTGTTTACTGCAGTGTGGCGCCCTCGCTATGTTCGAGCACTGAATTACTCCAGGCACTTATTGGTTTATGTATATAGTAATATACAGTAAGATATAGATACGCATGCGTACACGCACTTATTACACAGTTTCTGTCCCTGTATACAGGGAGAACAGTACGAACTTTACGCTTAGTGTGATATAAATGTATTTAAGTATGGTATTATTATTTAAGTGGTAAACATTTATTGTGTAACTTTAAGGCACTTTGTGTATTTCGCTGCCAGGGTCCATCTCCCTCTAAACTGAAGGGTAAGGATCATCATAGTTTAAGATTTAATAGAAAGTAATGGACGTATTCCAAATGATGCGACACACAGGTGTCACGCGATGTAATTTTTGTTTTTATGTGAAACGTTCTCTGCGGAATGGTGTCTCGTGACAATTAAAAACTTCAAACAACCTATAAAGTAAGTAGACACACCAAAATATTGTCTTTTCGTTAGTAAGAGCTTATACAGTAAAAGTTTGGGTCCACTTAGTCTGTTTACATCCGTATTTGAAGAAATCCATTTTTAAGATTCTTAGATTACTACGAAGTTTTCCTTAGCAATCGACACTGTTACATTTCATTTCCTGTTAAAAATTGAATATTTATTGGTAATCATTGTAAATAATTATACAATTCAAAAACTAACTTTTGTTCAAATTTTAGGTTTTTACTGTGTAAATATTACTGGTTATGGAGTACCACACTGCGTCTACGGAATCTGGTTCCGCTATTTTTGCGTATTGACTCTGGTAACGCACAGTTTACAGAGAAGTCTGTAACTAACTCACTCCATAGCTCGATCAGAGTATCATTAGCTGCAGCTTGAAAGTTTTTGAGTTTAAGCTCAAGGTCAAAGTTTTTTCTTTGTGTATTCAGATGGAACCCAAATGTAATAGGAATCTTATCTTGGAGCAATATCCGATACCTGTTAACTTACTGTTGTTTCATCCTTTGCTTAATTTGATTAAAAACACTGCACTCCACAGCATTTGTTGCTATAAATATGTCATCCAAAGTAAACGTTCAGCATTATTAAACTGTAATTGCGATAGTTTCAGGAAACCTGTAAAAAAGCGGGTCAAGTTTTATCCATCAAAACTACATACATGTAAATCAATGTTTCAAGCTAACTCTTCTAATGTTTCGCAATATATTATTGTATAGATCTGACGATTTGACCACGTTGGTGAGCTGCGCTACCGTAAATGGCCACCACTTTTACGGCTTCAAGTAAACCTGGCTGGATATCTTTCTAGCAGAGAAAATCTGGCTCTGCCCGCATGCTTATGTCAAAAATAAAAGTAGCAGTTATCTAATTAAGTTTTTCTTTTTTTTTCTCAAAAAAATTTGGAAAAGTTCTTTAAAGCTCTCTACGCATTTTTTATGAATCAACTTTAACATCTAAATTCAATGTTCACCTTCAGCTAATAATGTGGATGATAGTCATCCCTGGGATGCATTAATATTTTCTCACGTTCTGTCCTGCGAGGTGGTCACGTACTATCGTTTTCATGAACTTTTTATTCGAGTCTTTTCTTAAGTCGTTAAGAATTTTCTCAACATTTTTAGCCAATGACTATTGCAGTTTGTCCTAGATTCTGCAGTGACTCTGTAGTGAGGACGTGGTTCATCGTTACTCATACTGTTTGCAAAAATGAAAAGCTCGAAAAATAGCTTACGAAAATTTCTTGTCAGTCCAAATTTAATTAAAATGTATTTTATCGTTAATAGTATATATATTACGCATCTAGTGAGCAAGGTTAAGAATGTCTTGAATTTTACGCGAAGAAATACCTGAGGCAAAGCCGAGGGTGGTTAACGTAAAATATACTATTTCACCAATCCTGCGCCAGGAGAAGGAATTTTTGTTCTGCTAAGCGGGATGAAAGTTCCTTCTTTCGGCACAGTAAAGCGAAACATTTTTTTCCCTAAAATCACAAAAACAAATCGTTTTTTCAGAAAAGGAAGATAATAAATCATATAATATATGGGCCTCGGGAACAAAGTACAGTATCATCTACCGTGTGTTTAGCAACTCACACCCAGGAGGTAATGCCGTACTTTATTTCCTTGGTGCGTAATATACTATTAGTTTTATATTACTTTATCATGTAGGGAAAGTTTTGTAATCAACTAAAAATCACATACATAGAGATAACGTGATATAAAAGATTTTCTTGAAAAGTTTAGAATCGAAATAAAGTATTTTGGCTACGGTGTCTCTATCTCTGCATATGTATGTGTAATTCATATGAAAACATTGACTAACTTCATCATGAATTATTTTATTAGTTGTGTTTTTTTTTCAGTTTTTTAAATCAATGAATTCCATTCAACTGAATATTTATGTATTAACTAGCAGCCCCCCGTCTCGGCTTCGCCCGAGACTTACTAAATAAAACACCGTAGTGTGTTGACATCTAATGTGAAACATTTTCAGTTAGAAATTTTACACATATTCCTGATACTTCTCAGAACAAAAATCTTCTTATTAAAAACATATTTTTTCGGAATCCATATAGTTTATTTGGTTAAATAATGAGTTGTAAGAATTCAAAAAAATTATAATGCTGAAAAGTACCGTGCGTTCTTTATGCCATAAAATAATCGGTGGCTATAAGAAGCCGTTGATTTACAGTTTCTCCCGTGTAATTCACGAAAACGGCTATTTTTTAAAGCTGTTAAGATTTTAAACCCCCAAAAAATTTATACTAAAGAAAAATTTTTTTTCTCATATCTCACAACTTTTACCAGAGCAACAAAGTCCTGGACCTTAAACCCTACATTTTTATTGCCACAAAAACACAAATACATTTTCTACTCATTAAAAAATCTGAAGTAGGATCTTTGAAGATTTTAGAGATTGCTGTGGGGGTACAATGAAAAGCTGATCTCTCAAGTAATGGATTCTTTATTTGTCGATTTTGACGCTGCTGTTCCAATCTCGATAAATTTTCTGCATCAGTTTCTTGACGCCTAAGTAAAATTGTATTTATTAGATACACTTGAAGTTTTTCTTCCGATTCACCCTCTTGCGACCTTTGGCATGCTTAAAATTTGTGTGACCCCTAAAGTGTGTTTTCTGTCAACTTTGTTAAGTTCTAATATATTTGTTGGCAAGGTAGTTCGACGTCCGATGGCCCTAAAAAAGACCGATGAGCTTTTTAAGTTAACTCTTTCTTGACTGCAGTTAACAGCAATTGTGACTGCCTGGATACCTCAGGGTAATCTTCTCTGGCTTGCTGTTGAAGACCCAGACTGATTGGGAGAAAAATTACAAAGTCCGAAGCTTTGGGGCTAGTTGTAGTGCTCTTTCCCAACGTCTCCCGGTATAACGTCGAAGACGTTGGTGTCTAAGGCACCTTTTTTAGTTGCAGATTCAGTTGTTTTGGTGATCTTAGATGGGGAGATTGGTTAGTGATACTTGTCCAGTGGAGGCTGTCCCGTTGGCTCAAGTTTTTTTCCTTCATAGCTGTTATAGGTTTTCCCAGCGCAGATACCTTGGAGGAGATCAGTGATTCCTGGTTGAATGCTTAGAGTCAAGAGGGTAATATAGGGTCGTCGTCCACCGGGTTTTCCAGCCTTGCGAAGAACAACTCCGCAGGTGACGTCTGCTAGTGAATGGTTGACTTGGTTTAATAGTGCCCGTCTTTAGTTAATATAGTCTTTTAGTCGACGAACCGCTTCCGGAAATGGTAATAAAAATGTAGTTGTTGGCAAGGTAGTTTACACTTAGGTGGATCCTAAGAAGAACCGATGAAATTGATGGTTAAGTAGGGAACGCAAATACTTATAATGGCCCTAAAAAGCGCCAGTGGTGAAACTTCCAGGCTATTCTTTCTTATTATTCCTGATGATGAAGAGCTGGCTACGGGTTGCTTGATTCTTACCCTGGGAGTCTCGATGTACGGAGACTGTGATGGAGGGAGGTACGCCGCTGACCAAAGAATATCTCGTCTTGGGTCGTTCCCGGGATAACCAACCGCTCATCGTTAGACGGGAACATGTGGGTAAGCGCGTTGGGGACGCGACGACCAAGAAGGTAGCCGTTGTGGCTGCCCGTGCCCCTCAGAGCTGTTTTCCCTTGCTTACATTTGTAGCCACAAATTCTCTAACTGCACCAGGTGGGATGGTGGGACTCCCTCACAACTCTGAAAAGTTGAACCAGATTGTGCTCTGGCTACATATGTCTCCTGGTATTGTGGCAGAGCTGGCATCGGTTGGAATTAGTTTTTTTTTTTTGATGGCACTCATCGAGTTTCAGGATAAATGGACACCTAGGTCCCTTCCCCCTTAGAGAAAAGTGTCGTCCTTAACCGGGATACCCAGCTGCAAGACTATCATAAGCATTCTCTATGCAGCTTGTTGAGTTGCCGAAACTCGACTTAAACACTATGGAGACGCTCCAGCCTATTTTAACCACACTTATTTAATTATGCTGCAGGTAGCTTCGGTTTTATGTCGACGCCACCTAGCGGATTTTACTGAACTAAAGAGAAAAGCTGGCACATTTTTGCAAAACTTTGAGCTCATTTATTGCTATTGTTATTAAATTTTTCAAGATGAAAACTATGCTCAAACCATCTAGGAAGTATCATGAATCAGTGTGCAAAATTTCAACGAAATCGGTTTAGTAGTTAGCGCGGTTAGCGATTACAACGGTTTTAGCGCTTCTGCTTTATATATTATTAAGACTACATTACATTTTAGTTCAAAAGTATCTAATAAAAACAGTTTACGTGATTGCTGGTAATTTAAAGATTCCATAAGTAGAGCGTAAATAGTGCGAGCATACGTTAGCATTGGAACTTTTATAAGTTACTTGTGTAAACTATTAAATTATTACATTAATAGTTGTTTGATTTAAATAATTTTTTTGTATTTTCACTAAATCATATTTTTACATGATATAAAACTATTTACTTTTAGAGATAGACACTTTCAGTATTTGAAAACAAAATTAACATTTATTAATGAGATGTCGATTATATGCCCAGACAATATAAAAAAAAAATATTTCAAAAACAAGGCAAGACTCAAATGTTTTGTATTTTTTAAAATCAAGACCAAGATCTTTCAAATTCCATACTGTCTTGTCTTGGCCAATGCTGAAATCAGTATTGAAAACCACTTATTACGTAGATTCGTAGATTCTGACAAGTAGGTATATGTAAAACATTTGCACCGACCTTTATTATTTCTCAGACGGAAGATAGATGTGTTTCAAGGCGCCACCGTCACCTGGTTCACTGATCTTCGAACCGAGTTCTTAGGCCCTTGCGTGCGTGTGTGCTTCGGTGCTCTCGAACCATTTCTGTTCCCGCCGTCGCCGCTTCTTGTTGCTCGTTTTATCTTTCTCTCTTTCGTACCTCACTTCATTTCTCAATGTTTTTTTTTTTTGCGGCGACGAGATATCTCGGGGCTTACTTCTTTCATCTCGTTAATTTCAAGACTGAATTAAAAAATGATGGTCTCATTAAATTAGACGTTGCTTTAAGGTTCATTTGTTACGAGTATGGAACGATGTATTAGCAATTTTACAAAGTAAAAACGTTCTGAAATCTGATTGAAGACCACGTGTAATATTCAAAGTGTATGATTCGTTCATTAGCAAAAACCATCTCGCAAATTTTATTAGTCTCCACAGAACGAGAACCTTAAAAGTAAGTAGACCCCTATTAAACGTATACAATGTTATACCTGATCTCTTATGTCGTCTCTCACATACCTAATGAATTTCATGGCAACAGCTTGTATAAAATCTTGTTATAAAAAAAAAAAGTTTTATGGCATTAGACAAAGACTTACATAGTTATGAAACAGTACACTTATAGGAAGGATTACTTTTCGTTAATGAAGGATTTATTAACCATACTTTGAAGCTCCAGATTAATAAAAAACGAGTATTCACTAGCAGCTAAGTGATCATCAGTTATTGTTGATAAACATGCCTTTGATGTTTCAATCTTTCTTCTTCTAATCTACAATACTAAGTGTCGAATACTTGATACACTAATTAATAACGATTGAGTATAGTTGTTTACATCGAAATCCGCATTTACTAACAGTAAAATAACTATGTCTTAAATTCAAGGAATCATTTCTGTAAATGTAACCCAAATTTAAGAATTTTCACTTTTGACTGTTTTTTTCAAAAGACACTTGTAATATAATGCTCATGATTTTTCATATGTTTAATCTTTATAACGTATTTTTGATAAAGAAAGTAATGCACGAGTTATGACAACGTTTTTGATAAATAATCCTTTTTCCGGAATAATATTTACTATTATTTATTTTAAATCTATACATTTTTTATTTTCTCTTTACAGTGAATTTTTAACATCTAGGTATTTGCGATCACCGCAATAAACATTATGCTTTGCAAAAACCTTCTCAAATAATTTTAGCTCATTACGATTATAATTTGCATTCCAACTTCTTGAAAAATATAAATACACGATTAGAAGCAGAAAAATACAGAGAATTGAGTACAACAATATTTTTTTTCCTACCTCGGGCGTTTTTGAGGGGCTGGTGTGCCCTCGGTAGGAAAAGTAGCATTCACCACCTAAGCGCTATCGCTCCGTGGGTACCTTACGTCTCTCAAGTTGTAAAATAGCCCCGGAGACGATGGCACTTATCCGACGAAAACTACTAATTCTTACCATGGGCCCAAAGTGCAACTGCCGTTTTGCCCCTTGGGTCACACTTTGCGCCCTTGTGATTTACGGCCCAAAGCGATTTACTCGGCGCAAAGTGTGCCCATGGGCGCAAAATTGCACTTAGCGCCCTTGGTAAGAAAAACGTTATACGCGACTCGGGCACCAACATACAACAATCGCGCCCTTCAGGCACTCATATTTGTACTTTGTGCCCTAGTGACGTAATGTACCATTGTTACTGTAAAAGTGATAGTTGGGTTACATATGTACTTTGAAAACTGCTTATTCATTAGCACATTGAGAGAGGGCATAGGGATTCTAACATCATTTATCATTAGATTCCAACAACGATGTTAACCGCAAAAGTTTGATGCAGAACAAGCCTTTGTATCTCCACAGCTGTTCTTGTTTGATACTTAATGATATAAATAAAATATTTATACCCTTAAAATATTCTTAACGAGTATACGCATTCGACGGCAGTGTATGAGACAAAGTAAAAAAAAAAAAAAAAAAAAAAAAAAAAAACATCACAAGGGCGTACAGTAATAAAAAAGGTGGTAAAAGGACGACATCTAGTTCACAGTCTAGCTTAGCCGTTTGGTGAAAGAGACTCGGTTTCTTTTTCTTTCAAGCCCAACCTTATCTTGAGCACCCATCTTAAAGGATATTATGCACGGCGGACGTACATCCCCGCGACAGAGTCTTCGAAAAAGATGAAAGAGAAATAAAGGAAGGACAGGCAAGAGAGAAAAAGAAGCAAAAGGAAGCGAGGGACGGTCTAGGTAAATTTTTCTTCATCCTCGAAAGGTGTATTCTCTCACGCGTGTGTGCGATGTATACATACGAAATAGGCTCGACTGAGTTCGCCTGCCACACGGCAGCAGGATCAGATTACCCTTTTGGAAAAGCGCAGGTAAAATTCTGCTTCGGTAGTTTTGTGGGCTTTTTTCCGTTATTTTTTTTTTTTTTTTTTTTTTTCATACGCTCATAGGATCTTTACTTGGGATGTGAAGCAGAAGGCAGTCGAAGATTGACCTCTTTTGCTTTCAGTTCTCCGTTTTGCTTCATAGGCTGTGTTTCTAGTAAGCGTATTCCATCTGTTCTTTTTGATCCAACATTAACGAAGGTATCGAATTTAACTGATAAATGAAATTTATTTTCTGCAGTTGGCAGAATCCAACAAACTATTTCATAGTGATAATGTTTTTATGTAAATACTATCAATTGTATTGATTGTACAATATGGATATAATGTTCCAGCTACATTTAAACCGATATACGAATTTTATTTTTTATTTATTTATTTTTTTTTTTTAATATCTACTGACGTAGTATATTTATTTTTAGGCTCTTATTGTAAACGAGTACATTAGCCTTATTATTATTAGTTTACATAATACAGTACTGATTACATGTTATGTTACTGGTTTCACATATTTTACAATATTGGATACAGTTTGTTCAATTCGTTGGTTCGGTGATGATGTCACAAAGCCCACTTTAGCGAAGAATCTAGGTGATAGGTACTTAGTGTTGCTGCGAGAAGGTCACCCATTCATTAACGAGGAGCATTGCGTGGTGAAAAAGCACATGTGAAAATTCACAGAGGTACTTGTTCAAAAGAGTTCACACTAGGTTGGGAAACAAACCGCTGTCTCCTGCGTGCAGACCCCCAAACCAGCCGATCGAGCCACCGCGCGCTCTTTTGTTTATGTATTTGCATACATACAATTTATGTGAGTTGCACTAAATACACCAACTACTAGTAAAATCTTAGTTATAGCTGTGGATATAATACAAGTCTCATTTAGGCGCATTAAGATTCATACGTAAGTTATCGTGTAGTAATATGTTTGAAATTTCTGTTACGTAAGCATCTGAGAAGAAAAATTGGAGTAACGAAATGTTACAAACTGGCAGTAATATTTAACCTGCATATTCGTCGAGTTGTGTCGAAAAATTGATCTCAAATTTATAGTTTTATCAATCTTAATGTACAGGAATCCCTATTCAGGTTGAAATAATAACTTGATTTATTATTTGTTAAGCCTGGGCTGAATTTTCCTAATTATATTAAATATTTTTCTTCATGTTTATTCAGTTTGTTTTTGAATATGTAATACCTACTTCATATAATGCATTACCATCATGGAATAAATAATACCTAAGATTAAAGTAAGATTAGCAGTTTTAACATAGTATCGCATCTACGTTTTTCATCCTCATAAAATCAAAACGCTCATCCAATCATTCCTAATGCGGATAATAACAAAATCGTAATTCCATCCACGTGATGTCAGGTTGAAATCTCGGGGGCGCCGGCGCTCGCCCAGTGACATGCACTTAATGAAAATACAACGGGAGTTGGCTATACCAACACGGATACCTAACCGGGCATATATTTATACACAAGTACTGGCAGTTGAATAGGCTCGTCATCCGAAAGTCGAGAGCGGGGTCGGCCTGCATCCCAGCGGGTGGTCATTGTACTATACTTTGGGGGGAACCACCCATCCCTTCCCCCTTTTCTGTGTGTACCAACATGCAGGACTCGCTCGTAAAGTCAATCGTTGACACACTGGTCGCAGGAACAACGCCCACGGGGTGTTTAGGTATTACTACCTTTTTATGACTGGCTTTTCAATTCGACGTTTTATATGAAATAAAAATCAGAGTATCTGTGTTTTTTTATTCTTATATCCGTGCTATTGCACATTGATACAGGGACCTATAGTTTTCAGTTCTGGGTCCTGGTAGTTTTACTGTCACGTAACATTTAGTAAAATAGTACTCATTTATCAATACTTATATTAAATTCATGTCAATGGTAATCTTCGCACATTTTTACGTAGAAATAGTATTTAATGAAACAATTTTTTTTTTCTAAAACGAAATCAGTGAAATTCCATGTAACTTCGTTGTATTCGTAATACTTAAGCAAGTAAGATGTGAATTGGCATCCTGTACGCATTAGATATTTTTGTAACTTATTACTATCGGAATCAAAACGATTTTAACTGGATCCTAGCTTGTAGTAAAATAAGCTAATGAAATTTCTCGAACATGCTTACTCAAACCACGTAAATGTAACTCAAAAAACACTAAGCGCACAAAGACGGTATTAACATAATTAACAAATCCATAATTAATAAACATTTGCAAAAGATCTTTTACCAGCTTTTGTATAAAAGTTTCCGGAATCATGTGACCCTCTGGGGTATGAGAGAGCAAACCATTGAGTTGGTATATAATGTAGTGTTAGGAGCGCTAAACGTTGACTCCTCTTTCTATTCACGACGGCGAAAGATCCAAGTCGGTCGCGTTACGCCCCTTGACCGCCTCCTGTAATCATCGGCTCATTACTCATTAGTGCTAATGAGCCACACGCGCCTTGCTCCACTATACGTGCGTGTACGACCGCAAAAAGGCGCTCCAACAACGCAACACCCTTTTTTTTTACTTTTGTCAAATAAAAATAACACACCTCTCCAAAGCCGAACGTGATCGTGTTCATAAACGGTTTAGTTAGTCTTTTTTTTTTTCTTTTTTTTTTTTTTTTAGTACAGGGTTTGTATGCGAAAGAACATGACCAGCGTCTTTTTGGTGGTTTTATTTTTTACGGCTTTATAAAGCCTTTGTTACTGGAAAATTTGAAAGTTTTGTGGAATCCATTTTTATTTTTAATGATTTTTTTGGATTTAGATCTGACAATAAATTAAGAATCACCCTTTTATTAGGATGACGAAAGGATAACACTTGTGTCTATTGTGGATGATAAAAATACGCTTGGATATTATTTTTGAGGAGCCAAGTTTTTTAAATTTTTATTTTAAATAAACTCGTTTGATAGGCTATTGTATTACGATCCCAATAGGGGATTCTACATCAGAAATATTTTTGTTTCCTCATTTAAAAATTCACTGCCATCAGAAAAAGTTTACTGTTCCAGATAATTTGGTGACAATGGATCTTTTTTTATGAGAATAGAAATACTTAAAATTGCAGGTAACGTTTCATCGGCAATTGGAAAGTTATTTTTATACCTTGAAAGCTCCAGAAGACTACAAGCCATTTAATGACTTTAAACAACTAAAAATAACCTAAAGACTTTGACAGATTTTAAAAAACTTTGTAAGTCATTCAATAATTTTCGAATGACTTTGATGTCATTTGGCAACTTAAGATGATTGTTGCGTAACAAATAAAAAGTTTTTTCTGATCACAGCGTACTTTTAGTTTAACTGATGGTTTTTTAATTTTAACTCTTATGACTTAGCGTATAATTATAAGTATATTAGCGTAAAGTACAAGAATAATATAAAAGTTTACGATAATAACAAAAGTGAAAATAAAGGAAATGTATATTCATTTTTTTCGCATTAAATCATAGCATGATAATGCTATAAAAAAAGCATAATTTATATCTAACAAACAAAGTTAGAAAAACATCCAATTCTTATTCTATGTAAAGATTGTAAAATAATGTGAAATAAGTTAAAATCAATTATTATGTTATTCATATAAGTGGTGAGGATAACAGATCGTAATAAAGAAATCGTACGTCAAAGCATTACGGACGATACAATTTGTAAACAGTCCCCTTGAAAAATCCTATTTTAAAAACAAAAAAGATGTTGAGCATTCGGAATATTATTAATAATGCTGATAATGATCTTCTCCTATCTCTTTCTTAAATGATTATTCAAATAGGAAAACCACTAACAATTTGAGCTAAAACAATATTGATAATAGTTATTTGCAAAAATAAACATAAGAGCTGATGATTGGTTTAAGGATGGGTCATTGATTAATTATAAAAGTTGCTGAAAGTTTTTCATAATAAACGTATGACTTAAATTCATTTAAATATTTTAACTTTTTATTCAGTGACCTTTAAGAACTTCTGAAATTCGACTAGATCTAGCTGTTTTTTAAAGACAGTTGTGCGAAAGATTTGAATTAATTATAAAGAATGAAAAACTTCAAAAGTTTTAAAAGACTTCAAAAAATTTAAGACATAAAAAATCTTATTTATAGTCTTAAGAAGTAAAAATCTCCTGGAAAATAACTGGGCACTCAGACTATTTCATGGACATGATGTTTTTTTCACTTTGGCTCATACGTACCCATCTTACCTTGCCTCTACCCATCTTTTCATTTCTCTTCATACCGATGTAAGGTAGTTTTTAGCTCACACTGCAGCATCTTTAACATTCTGTCTTTAAAATTGAAGCTTTCAGACAATCATTTCTAGTCTAATCATTTATACTCATGATTAAACCGCACTAAATTATGTTTGACTCTTCTGTTACCAATGGTTGCAAATATTATTTATTTACAACCCTTATCAACCTCGATAAATATGATTGGAGCCCTAATATCAATGTTATCACCAAGACTATGAACTGGCACTCTCGCATCATGTTAGCTTACGATTTACGTTTTACATCCCCCATCCACACATACAAACCGACTCTATTACTTGTTTTACTCCATCAGTCACCGTATTAAAATCTAGATAATTTCACACAAATTATTGCGATTGTGCCATTATCAACTTGTAATAGATTTTGTTCTTTTTGATATTTTAGTCACAATCTGTAAAATGTAAACTTCCTAACTGCTTGTTGTTATTGCACAGTTTTTTAGCTGTAAATTTTGAAAACTTCACTGTACTTAATACAAACTTGTAAACTTACACCAATTTCTTGTAAATCCACTGTATGTAATTCCTAAAACCATAGGTGATTGCAACTCCTTTGTTTATACACCCAACAAGTACTCATGATTTCAGTAAATCTCTGGTATAAACTAAAAAGCTAAATAAAAAAATGTAACAACCGTCTCTTTTAACTTTGGCAATCTCCAAGAGCTTTGGAGCCCATTTCATATATTTTGGTAGAATACGCAACCCACCATAACAAAGAAAGACATCCTTGGTGCAGGAGAATTTCTTTTTCCCAGTTTGCACAATTAATCATGGTCCATCCTGATCGTTCGAAAATTCCACGGTAAACGTCATCCGCACACTCGAGCGGATGTTATTACAAATACGTACGCCCCTAAACACCACTTCGCATAAAAGACGGACCCTCTTGAGGGCTCGTTTCTCTCTACGCTATGATAATCCGCCACACGGTACATCAAATGTCTGAGATCAAGCACATCTCGATCGCATTCAAGAGCAAAAGCAATCCGCACTCGAAAGAAGAGGAGAAAAGCGAGGGGGAGACAGAACTCTCCCCAACTACCCGTGGAGTCTCTGAAGCCTCTTCTCCTCTCCCTTGCCCCTCTTTTACAGCCCAACGTACCCACTGCACAAAAAGCACAGCCCAAAGCCCAAGGAGCCCATGGCACTGCAGGGTGAGCAGAGGCTGAATACGGGCATGAATAGCAGCATCTCACCCCTCAACGTTATAAAACAAGCCGTGACATCGCGTGCCCAGCGAAGCGACCACGTGTAACGGGGCCGGCACATAGCGGAGAGACGGACCGAACTTACAGGCAGTAACCCCGCATTTGCTCGTGGCAGTCGTGGTCGTCGGTCCGTAAAATTGGCGCCACCTGCCACCCGCTCTTCCATCGAGGGAGGCTCCCTCTGTTCTCTGGTACGTTACACGCTCGCACGTGTAGTGTACAGTACGTGCGCACTGGTTCTCGCGCTCTGATGTATTTATAATACGCGAGGACTCAATGACCCTCGACTGAGCGAGTGAGCTGGAAGTTATTGCGGATTGAAGCACTGCAAGCGCTTTTCGTTTGGACGGAAGAATAATGTCATGCCACGTTTTACCTATCATGTGTATTTTATATTCCATCATGGCGAGTACGCGTCGTAGGGTGGAAAGTTTGGCCGGATGGATTGTTGTGGTGTTTGCGGGGTCAAGGATTTTGGGATAACGTTCCAGGGATCCCAATAGGAATTGGTGGGTTGAACTAGGGAATAGGACTCTTTTTTCATGCGCTTGAAATTTAAAGTTAGTTGTACGGAAAATTTTCTATTTTCATGCCATATTTTTAAATTTTTTATTACTTACTTTGGCATAACAATGTATCTGCTTGGAAATCATTCCAAAAGTATCACAGACTTGGACCAGCTGCAGATTGTTTCAGTCCATATAATGATCTGCACTACTTATCATAAGAGATAATTTTGATAATCGATAGTCCACTTTAATAATTATGAACAACTTAACCGATTGTTCGCATCAAACTTGATTATTGGATCGCATTGCTTCCATCACTAAGCCTTTGAAGTCCTATCCACTGTTCAATGTCCCTGTATCTACCTGTCCTTGTATCGATGGTACATGATATGTATCGGTAATATTTGTTTACTGTTTTACCACGATTCACAATGTAATCATACTATTGCTGTTTTATTGAAATCCCATGAAAAGAAATAGTATACTCACCACATTATCCAATTTACTAGTTCAATTGTTAATTTTTAACATTTACATAAATATATTGTTCAATTTTCATGTCATGAAGTAAAAAACTAAAATGTATGGAGTTAAGATCACCATGAAAACAATGATGATTGTATCATTGAAAAGTAAAACGTAGAATAACAAATGCCAACTAGTACAGGTCACCTTAACGAGCAAGGTGCTGATTAATTATCGTCCCTGGGTGTTTAAAAAATTCACTCAATTCCGTCGCGTCCGCTATCCCCGAGGGCATCTCCGAATAAACAAAGAATCATTGCGTTAGCTTCAACAGATCGGCCATTAGTCTGACTCGTCTTCTTCTCCTTCATTTTCCCGCTGGTGCTGGCTGGAGCTAAAACGAGGGAGCGCGGTGTATATACAGTGCACAGTCCAGGAGGGGTCGCACGCGCGCGTAATGTGATTGTTTCCAAGCGAGTGGTACGGGGCAGTGGTGGTGGTGCAGGGGGGAGTTGCGACTTGGCTTGTGATGACTTCATCTCGTTTCGATCGCGATTCCTTTCCCAGTGCCGATGCTCGAGAGATGCATGGGCAGCAGATACGCGACGGAGCGTCACTAATGAGAAGTGCGTTTTCCTGGACTGTTCTGTGTAAGCAAGGATGATGAGGTGTCTGCACCGATCGACGATGTACCAGCTGCTACATGATGGCAAGAGATCCGATCAGGACTATGGTGTTTCATCTTTGGTATCTCTATATATGCTGGACTCCACTGTAATGTGCTTTGGTACGAGCAAGTGCCGTTCTTTCTGGATCGTTTCTCACAAGCTCGCAAAAGTAGAAAACCGGAAACCTTTCTACGTGGCATGTACATAGATACCCATCAACTCGGGGCCATAAATACCTTAAAGACGCGTATGCAAAGAATAGAACGGAAAAGAAAAATAACCGGAGCGTGCGTTGAGCGTCGAAAAATTGAGCAAACAGAAGCAGCGTGAGTCCCCGACAGATCGGCAAGAACAAAAACTTGGCAGATAAATTGGCAGCAGCATTGTGTTCCCGGACTCTCGTTTATTTATCCGTATACGTCCTCGCGGATGTCAACAGCGCCTTCGTCAACGACGACGCGAAGAAGGGTCCCCTGTGGAACGCATTATTTTCAGTGAACGCCACTCCAACTCGCGAGGCTGCTTTCATGCGCGTGTAGAAGAAAGGATTATGCGCGCAATGGAGAAGCGTGGGGGTAAATCCTTTAATGGCATTGTTGGCATTTGAATAACACGAAATATGATACGAAAGATCGGCTTCGATGCCTGTCCCGTTCCCCCGCGCGCCTCACGAGGACTTTGGGGTGTTGGGTTACCCCTGTTCGGCCGGTACACGGGCAGTGCACATGTACGCGCACGGCGAGCCGGATTAATCATCACAGTTCGCTGATGTGCTTTCGATACAAGATAAAGACTCTCGGTCTCGCTCGGCTTTGTTTCTCGTGGATTTTTTTCCCCTTCTTCCTCCTTCGTGCCCACTTCTCGGAACGTCGTCCGTATGGTACTAGGTGTACTAATGTTTCCTTCCCCCTCCTACTTTTCACCCTTTATCGGTCGTATGGGCCATATTGTGTCTTGCTGAAAGTTGCTTTTGTACTTTTTTTCAGAAAAGTTTCGATGCAACAGTATTAAATACGAAGAGAGTAAAAGATCATTCTCTCAATTATTTGCAGTGTATCTACAAAAATCGATTCAATTAGCATTGTTTCTGTGGACAATGGTATCGGTGCCTTGGAAACAAAAAAGTTTAGTGTTTTTAGAAATTGCACGATACAAAATCAATTTTATTGTTTTGTTCATTGATTTTTGTAGATTTTTATGGAGAGACCATAACATAGAATAACAAAATATAAGTTATCTTCATTTTCAATTTTTTTATTTTGGTCTTATCAAATACTCTACTACTTAAAATTGATACACATTTATGACTAAACAGTTCCTCATGAATTTAAAAAGATTTTTGAAAGATTTCTAGGAAGGCTCTTGAAGATTTTTTAATTTCTGGATGGCTTTATGCATCATCTAGGAGGTTTATGGCTTTATACAGTGTGAACGTTTCTAGAAAATTGCACTGAGTCTTAAGAAGTGTAGATTATGTGAAACTTTTGAAAAATTCAGTCAAGTTTCGAGAATTTTCTACAAAGCATCCATCAAATTTCTCCACTTTTGTGATAGTTCTTAGTGATTCAAATAAGTTACTAGGAAGATCTATAAAATTTATTAGTAACGAAATTTTTCAAGTATTCGCTTCTCGCAGCAGTTTGAAACAACGCCAACTGCAGGGAAAAATTTGTCGATGCTAACTAACAAGAATACATAGAATCTTATGGACAATGATCTGTTACAAGCGTTTATTTCAGCAATAATGTGTATTTAACAACTGACGTAATTTTTTTTGGTGTTAAGTATACTTTCAAGCTGAGAAATACCTACTAAATAGTACCTTAATAAGAAAAAATGTTTTTCTCTTTTTATGGTTGTATTTTGTTAGTAAGTATTGCAATTTTTCTCGAATATCAATTTATTTCGTGAAGTACTTTTAAATCAGCACATTAAAAAGTAATATTCGTTTTCGCTCACTCATACATAATGTTCATTTCAGAATATAAATTTACTTTTTGTTCATGAAATTAAAAAAAAAGTATTTTTTGATATTAATATGCTACTTGGGACTAAAAAAACTTATTTTAGTTGTTAAATATTTATTATTGTTGAAGTTAACACTTGTAATCTATCATTGTCTATCAGATGCTGTGTATATTTGTTACTTAGCTACGTCATCTCTCTCCCTGCAGGTGGCGTTTGTTGGTTATTCCTCTCATATTAATTTTAGTCGACTACCCATTAAGGTAGTTGTTTCCTGAATCAAAAGTATCTAAAAAGGTATGAAATTATTAGCAAAACTTATATAAGCGTTGAGAAATATGTGTAAAAAATTTGAGACCGATTTACCATGTTGTTATTGAAATATTGTCGTCAAAAAATCAGTCTTTCAACATTGGAGCGATGGTGCAAACACTACATAGCCCCATTATTTTAAAAAGTGTAACTTACCACATATCTATAAATAGTTGAAAAACTACTGAAAACTACCTTGGACAGTAAAGAAACACATACATTTTTTTTGAAAATTTTTCACCACATGGTTTTAAAGTAATAGTAGTCAATAAAGTCCTCTTTGTTTGATTTCGGAAGATAACCAAGTATCGCGTATGTGGCAACATCACATTGTCATATGAGTACAAGTAGATAAATTTATGTGTTTATGTGCGTATAAGTATACGCAAAGGCATTTACATTTCTTTCTGATATTTTGAATACGGGATGATATATGAACATAACCTTAGTATTGTATATCTATGTATACGATTGACCTATATATTGGGAAACAACTATCTTAAAGTCTCTTTAGTGTATAGCCTAAACAGTAACATGAGACTTTTCACAATGTCGACGTTAAAATACATCTGTTAAAAAAGTTATAAAATTAAGTTAGGTGAAGTAAGAAGTATCTACTGATTTTTGTAAGACTTTTTTTGGCCAAATTATTTTCAAGATAATTTTGAATTTATAAAAAAGTGGAAAAAAACACCATGAACTTTAGAATCATTTTTCAAAAAATTTTTCTTCAAAAAAATTAAGAAAAAATTTAATAGATATACTTTTAACTTGAGGTTACTTTACGATTTTCGACGCTTAAATTTTTAATTTTTCTCTCGGGAATCGACGGAAACAATCTTCTTTATACTTGAAGGGATACGCAAATTAAGATTACTCGAAACTGATGTACAAAGTTACGTATTAATTTGTAATTGGTTTTAAGGCAAAAACGACTTATAGCTGAACCAACACTTCAACACTCCGAATGGACACGCGCAAAAATTTTATCAGAAAGACTCGATGTTCTCCCACGTCTCGGCAAATTGAAATTCTATCGATTACTTCGCAAGTTACGAGCGTCCCGTCAAAGCACCAATTCTGTGTTACCAGAACAACCATAACCTGCCGAGGAACAAACTTTAAATTCCAATAAAACCGATCGAAGCCTCCCAATTACAAATCAATTCCCACTCACCGAAAGCCGTTCAGTCGAGGTAGGCAAACTTTCAGGCGAAACTCAGAGATTCACGCGCGCGTCCTCACACCGTGGGAGAGTGGCCAAAATTTACGTCCTTCGCTAAAATACTACATTATCGCTAGCACATAAGAATCGTACAAGCTCGCCAATCAAACCTGCCTCGATACGCCAAGAGGTCGAGAGTAAGCAAAAAAAAGTGGACAAACAAAAAAAGGAGAAGCGGGAGGGACCGAGAGGAAAAAAATCCACAGTCACCAGGCGGTCAAAGTTATAACGCGCGTATTCGAAAAATAAACTGTTGACGCCGGCCGAGAGGCAGCAAATTTAAAAGACGCGCGACGCGTTCCCATAGCCCGTGGACTGGCCCGCTCTTCCTCGTTTTATTTTTCTCCCATCCTCCTCTCTCCCGCTGGGTCCGTTCTCACGATGGCGCGTCTAAATCGACGAAACTTTATGCCTGGACGTATCTTTTTGTTTCAGGTGAGTAAAGATGCACACGTATCGTCCGTCTCCTTCTCCCGCGCGCATGTATTAATTTCGGGCATCGGACGAGTGAGAGGAAGAGATAGCATTCCGTATGTATAATATTCGTCCTCCACCGCGTGTACGATTGCACGTGTGGTCTCGCTCGTCCGTCCCGCCGCTGCTGTACGCAGGTAAGTAGATACACGCAACATGTCCGCATATGTAAGTATGTGCTTGCGTGGGTGTGTATTTATGCTTGTATTTTTGTTTACTATACACAATACTAGTACATTCACGTGGTCTACCTGTACGAAGGTCCAACAACTCGGTCCACATCGTAAATTCGTGGGGCGTAATGGTCAAGGCGCCACTCGCTCGAGCGTACGTCCGCGTTTTCGGAGAGCCAATGTGTGTAACGTACACGATTACGGGATGGAATCTCATTTCGTATGGGCAAAGCGTTTTTGGATTTTTTGGCACGGGGCCTCGTGCAAGTTGGTGTTTTTTGGATGTTTTGTCGTATCGACGACGCGTTCGAGATCGCGAGGTCGTTAGCAATTTTATGGCTTGCGGATGAAACTTTGAGAGATTAGCTCGCGCCTTCTTCTACTTTTCTAGAATAGTGATGCACTGAATTATTTTCGTATTCGATGTTTGTCGAGCCATTTTAACATAGTCTACGGTTTCAAATGAGGGTTTTATAAACGATCACTTGAGAACCAATAAGTAGACCCAAGTACATTCTAATAAGGCAAAATAATATAGGCTATAATATGTTGGTGCCTACTTATTGGTCCTGAAGTGATAGCTTATAAATTTCTTATTTGATCGAAACCTGGAGGACGACGATAATTCAACCAATTTATAGTATACAGTTGCTTAAAAAAAAAGTTTTTGCACGTCCTTGTGATGACTGCCACTAGCAACACGTTTCTTTGTTTTTACTTGTTTTCATTAAATTTCGCTTAACTACTATGTAAAATATCTGCAAACACGTATCTGTTTTCGCTGTAGGAAAGTCAATTCGTACTTCATTTTTGTAAGAGTTGTTTGAATTTTCGTAACTATTTACAGGGCAAACATTTTCCAAATGTCCCATACAATTTAACATAAATCATTACATGTATATAAACTTTCCAAAATTACAATATTTTTTCATTCGTAGCATATTGTAAGTTAGGTGTAAGTAACACATAGGGCTGTTTTTCTAAGCGGAGCTTACTCTTACTTGAAAGTACAAGTCACGCCACAACTTACACCAACGCGTGTGAATCTTAAATTTTGATTCTTTAAACCACAAACAAGCGTAACGGGGGAGATATTTCAAATTGAATGCGCGAATCCACAAATAATTCTCGTGGAGGCCCTTAATTCCGAAGTCACTCGAAAACCGCTCGTCGTACACGTTACGCCCATGTGCGTGTTTTTCGCACAAAAACTTGATCGTCGCAAAATCAAAACATCCATATACAAAACACAGCCACAACGAGTCGCCTCCCGAGTCTTTGGCTTCTCTTTGAAGTTATATGACTGTAAACAAGCGATACGCACTCGGTGCAGCCGTGAATGGTCCCAAGGGGCTGTGAAAGATTGCCGCGCGCAAAAAAGCGAAACGGAGCAGTGGCAGAGTAAGATATGGATCGGGAGATGGAGGAGGGGGGGGGTCGAGGAGGAAGTGACAAAAAAGCGAGAAGAAGCGTGGAAGAAAACAAAAATCGAGGGAGGTATTCTGCGGTAGATCGTGAACATCGTAAATTGGTGCGGTAATTTTAACGATATGCCGTCACTGAGGCGGCAGTGTGGATATTTTAAGTGTGTTTCTTACCAATCGGTGGTATAAAAATTATTAGTTGAGTTAAGTTTTTATCAGAACAAGTTTTGAGTCAACATCTGAAATGCTAACCAAAGTTTTTACAAATTTGTTTAGTTGGAAAAACAATATCCAGATATTATACATCCAATACAACAATTGTAATGTTGTTTTGTGTACTAAAAAAAACCTAGCTATTCTGACCAAAAAATATTATTAACAATCGTTTAGCAGTTGAATCATTACTCAAACCATTTAATTGACAGATATAACTAAATTATTGTTTCGTTTACACAAAAATTGGTCACAATAATACATTATCCTTGGTTATGCATTTTTTGAACTCAATTTTAGTTGGATTACCTATATTATTTTTTCATTTACATGTGCTTTAATGAACGAGGGTGTAACAGTACGAGAATATACGTAGTAATAGTTAACGGGAATTTTTATTAAATATATGTCAGACCAAAGGAGAGCCCGTACAGTGGAGGCCGTTTAACTTGTTGAGTGGGAAGTATAAAATTTACCAAGAAAGAGGTTATATGATCGAATCAGCCAATGGGAATTAACTGTTTGAATTTCCCGCTCAACGAATTAAACGGCTTCCAGTGTACGTCCGTGTGCATTCGTTGATATTAATTTCAAAAACCATTATTTATTGCAAGCCCACGGTATCTCTCTTGAATTCCTTATAGGCTGGAGGCCACGATAGCCAATAATTATTATTGTCGATTTAGCTAACTTGCCGAGCTATTATGAAGTGTCGAGCTAAAGACAAATCCACGATAGAAAAAAAATTATTCACAATTTGTGTCGCATTGTACTTATTTTCAATGCATGTCAATGTTACACCCTTATTTTTTGTAGTTAGATGTTTTCTATCATTAATTCCATAAGTGCTTAAAAAACTGAATCCTTTTAAATTAAGGATTATAAAAGTTGTTTGTCAATGAAATTTTTTTTTATTTTATAAACGAGAATTGTATTTTGTTATAAAACACGATTCAACTAAAATTTCAAACAATTTTGTAGAGCGCACTCAGATGATCAAGGTGACTATTGTAATAAGTTAAAATATTGTGCTCTTGGGGTGTATTTATCTACAAGTAAGTTTTGAGATATAAAAATTAGTTAGAGAATAGGTTGTTGGATCGTTTTACATCATACATTTTATTTTGAAATATAAAAAACTATATCATTTGTAACTTTTGATGCATACTTTTGTCATTTTTTATTAGTGTGGTTTAAATTAAATAAAAGTTATGCAACAAATAACGCACAAGAATTTTTCAGTTGAAAAGTTCACTTTTTATACAGGAAGCTTTTATAATGGGGATTCTATTCCAAAAATATAGTATCGTTACTCGAAAATTCTCACTGAACAGGCCTGAGAAATTTTTTCATGGATTCACAGACTATATTTCCTACCACGGATGCAATAAGCACAAACAAACACTTAGCCCATCACATATTTAGGCACCAATAAATTACACATTCCGAAAACAAGTAGTACGACAGGAAGAAACAAACAAAAAAATTAAGTAGGACGTAAAAAGATGGAGGAAGTGAGAAAAAAAATGTAACAAACTGCAGCTTAAAAGCTTCCGACACGCGGCACATGCCCTCTCGGAAGCGCGTACACGCTTCTAAGCCGGTGTGGGCTGCAATATTAAAAGAAAATCCGACATTCCCTCGGAGGGTTCCTGGCGCATGTGCGCCTCTAAGCAGTGGCATCACATTAAAGGCAGTGGCCCAACAACAACAACAACAACAAAAAGAGACAACGATAGCCCAAGTGAGGCGATAATTCAGGCAAAAGGATGCATCCATCCCACTGCTCCCTTTTCAGCCCTCGTCCGTCCGACATCCTCGCGCTCTTGGGTGCACGACACTTCAAAAATAGATAGCCACTCTCGAGCGAGCGCGCGATTATATATAGCCCACGCAGCTAGTGTCAAGCTTTCGGCGACCTCTTGTTTACGCATAAACACGCACACCCGCACCGCCTGCGCGTCTCTTTCTTTTATACATATAAAGTCGAGGTGGCGCTGAGGTCTTTCCATTTTTTTCTTTTCCCATTGCCGATGCCGAAAAGCTCACCCCACTTCTCTCCCCCGCCCCAACTACATCGAGGGAGCCCCAAAGCGCCACTACTACGACTGTAGCCACTGCTGCACTGGGGACGGAAGAGTCGAGCGTTTTTCGTTTGCCAGTAGTACGATAAATCTCCTACGCCTGCGACTACCGTCCCCCGTACTCCGAAAGTAATCAAATTTGGATTTTCGGAAGCACTCGAAGAGAGAGAGAGAGTTGCAGTGGACGATCCACTTGCGTCTCCCCATCGTACATGGCAGTGCAATGCTACAACGCGTGTAAATAAACATGTTGCGTGTGAACGATCGAGGTAGGACTACTGTAGTGGGGTGGTTGAGATTCGGTATTCTCATCGGTTAGTTGATGTGTTTTATTGGAAGGATTTTTTTTTTTTTAATGTAAAAGATATGTTTTAGGATTTCGTTGATAGTAGTTGTTTTTTTTTTCAACACTGGCTATTATTTCATGAAAGAAGAGAGTTTTTGTTATGGAGTATTTGAACATAAAACAAGTTTAGAATACGCCCTTACATATTTTGGTTATTTCATGAGGTTTTTCTTTCAAGATTTTGGATGTAATAATAGATTTGGACCATTATGAGAGTAAGCGTAAGAATGAGCTGGTCCAACTGCTCTTAAGCTTATAAATATGAATCAGGTGCTGTGAAGATCGTAAGATTTATTGAACCACCAAAAATAGTATTATTATTGGGATCTGTCTCTCCATACTATAAATTAAAAGAGGATTGAAACTTTCAGCAAGTTTATTTTGAAAATTTTCTGTAACTCCAAGATACGACGTTTACCATAAATTAGAAACCAGGGCAGCATCCGAGGCAGCATCAATCTGGTAATTCGTTTTAAATCACGTGGACACGAATGGAGAATGAAAGCTTTTAGCTATTAACCTGCTTTTAACCCCTTTTCACCCTCCTACGCCATTAGTGCCATTGGTTGGGAATTTATAGACTTTTCTTGTAATATTTCGAGTAAAATGTTTACGCTGACGTGACTTTGACAATGATTCATTTTGGCGGGGTTGGAATATCTATCTATTCAAATAATTGTTATTTAAAAACAATTGGATCTGTATAAGCTTTTGTTCAACAAACACAACGCAGCACAACAAATGTTTCAAAATGAAACATACAAATGATTTACATGATATCTCAGTCAACTATATTGTTATTCTGCACACTATATTTTCACATCTCTATGGACTAAATGCCCCATCAAAACTGAATAAAATGATCATGTTTTAAAAGGAATTTTGTCTTTTTTGTTACTCAAATATTCTTAGTTATGAAAGATGGGGAAGGATGGACAGAGAAAGTCACAGTCTTGTAAGACATACACACGCAAGGTAGCTGCTGCACTGCTATCAGAATGATTCAGTGTAGCTACGACCAATTACATAGAGTAATCTGATGTTCCGTACATCATAAAATTTATCAAATTAGCTTAGTAATCTTTCTACGTCTGAATACCTACTTTGAAGGCCAGTAATGTATGGCAAAGATTCTCTAATTTAGTTCTGATAATTATTTCACTGGAAGAACTATAATTCTTTGAATTACTGTTTACTTCCACGTATACAGTGCAGTTACGAATTTTCCTAATCAACTAGTCCAACTAGTGACTAACTCATATCTCGATATCATCCGTCACTATCAAATTGTTTTGAGTATTAGTAACTCTTGTTCTGAAATTTGGAGAGTTACCTGTGATGTTTCAGATCTATTGATAAACCACCAAACGCGTTGAAGAAACGAAATTATAAGGGACAAACAAACAAACGAATGAAACAGTAACAAAAAAAGAGCAATGGTGGTAGCGTCATTGTGCTCACAAGCAAGACACTAGTAAGCTCGCGTTGTTACTGAATGTATACTGTGGTAAGTTATCTGCTAGCAGTTACTTGGCCTATATGCTCTTCTTTGTGTGCGATGCTTCAATCTTCTGGATGGAGAGTGGAGAGCAAGTGGACCTGCCGAGGGGCTCGTTTGTCTCAATTTGTGACACCGGCACGTGGCCCGTTTTGAAAAATGTGCCCAGCCACGTGAAACTCCCTCCTCACCCCCTGGGACTTGCTTTTATGGATGAAGAGTCGTTGATTTGCTGTTTCTCTCCGTCTCTACTTTTTGCTCGATGGGATTAGAAAAATAAATTACAGACTATTTCTATTTGATCCCTCGCTCCCATCTTGTTTTTCTAATGGAATTTTTTTTTGAGAAACTCGCGAAGAAGAAAGCAATCGATGGCACTAACTTTGTGATAGCAGCCTTAAGGAAACCTAAAATGCTGAATTTAAAAGCGATATCCCACTACGATGGCAAAGACTTGATAGTATTTTCCTCTTAGAACTAAAAGTGTTAAGTTTGAGGGAGATCGGTTACGGGCATGTTCTTGATTTTCTATTGTATTTTTCATAAAAATAAAGGTTTCTCGTGACGTACGCAATTTTGTATGAAATTCAATTACCATCCTATTTTAATATATATTAAAAGTAGAAGCTTTTTAAGCTGGTTGATGTTGTGNATTTTTTTTTTTTTTTTTTAATTCTGTGTCTTTAAAAAAATTAATATACCTATGTGCTTGGACATTGAGCTTTGATGCACCTGTTACATAGTTGGTTGACAACAATCTCGCTATATAATTAAGGTAGAGATACCTACAATGCTTCTTTACCATCCAGTTTTGTACATAGCAAGAAAGACTAGCACAATAAATGTATGCTTATTCGTACAAAAAAATTAACTACTAAAATTACCGTTATCTCAAGTTTAAAAAAAGTGGTTTTGTAACGTTGAGTGTCAACCAGTTGATTGAACGAAAGAAAAACTCATTGTTACAATCATCTCAGCGCTACAGTATTGCATGAGTCATCTTTTTAACGGGCTATATTAAATTATATCCTTATTCCTACTACTGTTTAGTCATTTGATCGACTTATATTGATACACCTATTGAGGCGAAGAAAACCTTGGAGCACAAATTCTAAGAAAAAATGTACCGCGAAAAAGCTGGTATCTAGTCTACTTTTTCGTTTGTCGTCAACAGCTAAGAAAATCTCACATATATTCACTGGCTATCAAATTTTTGATCCGTTCGTACGCTAACCACTAAGCTAACGCCACTCCTTACTTAGTGGGTATCTTATTTATTGTTATTTATAGTGCATTTAAAATTTTACGCTTAGACATGCCCATTTGCAGCTACAACTGCCACTATATAAGATGACCTTCACTATTAAGAAGTTAAAAAAAATTTAGCCCCTGCAAGGTATGCCTATAACAAAAAGTATTCAGGAAAAATCTTAGGACAAGTGGATAAGAAGTAACAACTTTTAAGTATACAATATCAAAGCCCAGTACAGCTAATAAAATTGAATTTAATTTTCAAGAAATTGGCTCTTTACAAGCTAACTTGAATCTTTGTACTGTGTTTAGTCTAGTTTAAAAATTATATTTGTGTTTGTCAAGTGATGGATAAATATACTACACCTGTCTTGATGTAAATTAGTGATGACGTAGAGTAGACTTGATTCATCTCGATTACTTACTAACTCAAATAGTTTCCTTAAGCAAATGAGGGTAATAGCTAATCATACTTTTTAGCAAAAAAGTAAATACGGGTAGCTGTACTCTAGGGAAAGTCCATTCAATGTAGAGAATTCTCTGACTAAAGTAGCTAGTAAGACACGTCAAAAATTTAACTACTCTGCAGTTTGTAAAGGAACTCTTCATCATTGTAACTTTTAAAACGTTATATTGTTACAGTATTAATGGATTTCACAGCTAGATCTTCTTACTGAGAAATATTTAGTATTTCTAACCCACATCCAGGTGTTCAAGTTTAAACCTCATACTTACTTTACCTGCATCCTCGTACTCGCATGAAGAAAATAAAAACAATTCCACGGTTTTTTTCACTATTTCCCAATACAATATTTGTATCATTTCTAAGATTGACTTGGGGATCAGCAGTTTTTTGAACCTATCATTTATATTATTGATACCTATGCTGGTTAGCAGTATTATCTCAGGCAATGAAAATAAATGTATGGCCTCTGCAGGTGGCACATAATCAGAAATATCAATAAATTAAAGATAACCATGTATGTACCAGCTGACCAGATTACTTGTCGCTAACCCTTCCAGCGAAGCACGAAAATAAAACTTAAGCCTATAATGAATTGATAATGTTAAACGATTTCTTCAAACAATCATCAGTATTTGTGTTTTGAAAAAGCAATTTTTGTTGCTTTTCTGTTTCAGAAGACTATAGAGAAAAATTTATCGTATACTATAACCGTTTATTACCATTGCACAATTATTTATAACTATTAAAATAACACATAAATTTCTTCTCTTTCGGTTGGCTGAAATTTTTGAGGGTCAAATTAGTGTTCTTAAAACTTCTGGTTTGCAAATATTTTATGCAAAGTGCTATGTGTCGCTTTAATAAATAATTTTAACGAAGCGGATGATATGGTATCGAATCTATTATAATAAGGAATGTATTGTGAAACATTTTAAAGTAACTTTACTGTAACAAATATGGTAATTTATAAAGAATCCTTTCATTCCTGCTGAAAATGGTGGAATTTTCTGCTACAGAACATGAAGTCTAATAATAATTAGTTATAGCAAATGACAATTAGAACAAAATTTACGACATTTCGGTAGTTATGCATGATCCATTAAAATGTTAACTTGTATATATAATTTTACTTTCTTTTTTTCATACAAAAAAATAATATTATTTAATCTTTCAAATAAATGATAAATTACACAGTGTAAACGTATGAGCACATAAATCATGTAGATTCAAGGGCCCACTACTTTGCTCGCACAAAATTTCTGTAACTGTAAAATGATATGATAAGTTATTAAATTCAACCCCTGCATATAAAATTAATGGGTCATGGGACCCACGGTAAGAACGAAGTTCTTTAAACGTAAGATGGGTATAGACACAATTTCTCAGGTAACAAGGGGGTCGCCAGACCCACAGGAAGAACGAAGCTCTGTAAACGTTAGTACTGCATTCATGTTGTTTACTAAAACAAAAACATGAAAAACGAATAAAAAAAAAAAAAA